>JAIFZK010000002.1:9847500-9885000 GCA_027481765.1 Tenualosa thibaudeaui
GTATAAAATCTACACCCTGTACTTCCATAACTTTGAAGACCTTCATTGAGCTTATTAGAGTAACCCTCGTAAATGTGTGACTAATGCACTACTCATGGCAAAATACTCACATCCTGCCCCCCCCTCTCTTTTTTTCTTCTTTTATATGCCCTTCCTCTTTCTTTCTATCTATCTATCTATCTATCTTTCTATCTATCTTTCTATCTATCTATCTATCTATCTGTTCTGGCATTTTCTTTTCTCTCTCCTTGGTGCGTTTCTCACTGGACAGATTCAACTCTCTCCACAACAGGAAGGCTCTGAGGAACTCGCGCATCGTCAGTCAGAAGGACGATGTCCACCTCTGCATCATGTGCCTCAGAGCCATCATGAACTACCAGGTAGTCTCTCTTTCTCTCCTCTCTCTCTCGCTTTCTCTCCTCCATTCTCTGCTGGATGTGCCACATGGTTGTGTTACTGTAACTGATGGGCATAAAGGAGTTGGGTATGTGCTAAACTGTCCTGTGTGTGTGTGTGTGTTTGTGTGTGTGTGTGTGTGTGTGTGTGTGTGTGTGTGCACGCACAAAATTCCCTAGTCTGGGTTCAACCAAGTGATGACCCATCCACACTGTGTGAATGAGATCGCACTCAGCCTCAACAATAAGAGCCCAAGGTGAGGAAAAACATGCGGTGTGTGTGTGTGTGTGTCTGTGTATACTGTATACACAAATCCAAAGCAAAGATACCATAGATATCTCCATCCCTCTCTCTCCCTTTCTTTCTCTCCCTCTCTCATTCTTTCTCTCTATCCCTCTCTCTGTATAGGACTAAAGCTCTGGTGCTAGAGCTTCTGGCTGCTGTGTGTTTGGTCAGGGGGGGGCATGACATCATCCTCTCTGCCTTTGACAACTTCAAAGAGGTAAAACTGCTACTCTCCCGCCCACACACACACATACACACACACACACACACACACGCTTTCTATCCACCCATCTTCACTCCTCCCCTCCCTTCTCTGCACTGTTCTCCCTCCATTCCTCCCTCTTCCCCTAATAATGTTTAGCTCTTTTCAGCCAAACACTCTTTCACTCCTATAGACATTCTTTAACTCCTATTGATGAACATCCAGAAACATATATTGTGTAACTGTAACAAACACAAACACAAGCACAAACACACACACACACACACACACACATATGCACACAGCAGTCAGCATGTGTTGCCATTCCTTCTTTTGTCCTTTCATTCTCCCTTTCTTACCCACATGAGCGCCTTGATGCAGAACTGAACTAATGGATGTATGCCTGTACGGTCAAACTTGTGCTGCGATTATGACGGGTCCCAAGTCCAACAAAGTTTGAGAATCCCTGGTGTACCAGACATCTCCATCACCCTGTGCCTGACAAGACAGGCTACTAATCAACTGATTATATCTAATGTCTCTTACACACAAAGACAAAAAAGATACACTCCTCTTGAGAAAACACACAGAAGCACACACATGACATACGACACACACACACACACACAAACACACATATCCTGGAGTAATGCTTATACTAAACCCCATGGCAGCTGTCCCCTGCAGTTGTCCAACAGACCAGCAGGCAGAGGGGAGCACATATACACACACACACACACACACACACACACCACAGGGTGAAAAAGGTGCACCACAAACATTCTGAACTCTTCCAGGATTTAAACCCTTCCTGTAAGTCAGGGCCCCTCCAGACACCCATGCAACCCCTCAGCTGTTCCCCAGGGCAAGGCTACACGGGCAAGGACTCCTCACCAACATTGGGGGGTGGAGATGTTGGAGCCCCGGGTCATTTTTAGCTCAGGCAAGGTCAAGGTCAACCCAGATAGAGATGCCTGGAGGCCCCTCCACCCTGTGTCCTACAGTCATGAACCTCAGACAGGCATATTTTTGGATGCCTGTGTGTTGGTGGTTGTCACATAGTCGACATTCTCTGTGAGGGCGTGGGTGTGTTGTAGTGTGGGCATTCCACACATAATGGTTTGTTGTAAAGTCTGTGTGTGTGTGCATGCTTATGTGTGTTTGTGTGTGTGTGTGTGAGAGAGAGAGAGAGTTTGAGGGGATGGGTATGCATAACATTTCATGTCATTTTTGTCACATAAATGTGCAAACTCCTAAACATGTGTGCACACATACACATACACACACACATACACACACTCACACACACACACAATATGCACTCTAAATAATCTAAATAATAATCACCTGTGCTAGCTAAGTAAGTACCAAATATGATACATTCCCTGTTCTGTCCCTGTCCCTCAGACAGGTCTGATGAGAGAAGGCACAAAGGATTTAATGGGCAGTGGCTCAACTGTGGCCAAGAGCCTTTGTTTAAAGCAGTAACCTGATCCCAATGAGATAGAAATCAGCCCAGCGCTGAACACAGTGTTTTCAAATATTTAAACTGGCCCGGGACCAAAATCCTAAACCCCACCCCCTCCACTGATCATTCAATATCTGTTTCATATTATATTGTGTTTGTCATATTTGTTTGTTTGTTTGGGGTTTCTTTTCTGTTACTGGCAAACGTTTCTAGAGCTCAATCTGTCGTTCATGTCGTAGCATAGATATTTATATATGTGTCCTTTGAGGTTTGAATAAGAGGTAATGATTACTTTGTTGCGGGCTGATCTAAGACCAGATAACTCGTTGGGTAACTGAGCTCTGAACATGTTTCTAAACACAGCACCTGCTGTTCTCTGGCTGCGTTCATCTTTTAGCATTATTTAAATCAAACAAAACATCTGAAGGAAAGTGTGGAGCGAGGGATAGAGAGAAATGAGAGGAAGGGCAGGAAATGAAAGGCGTGACAGAGAAAAGAGGAAGAAGGATAGAACACATGACAAAGACTCCACTTAGGATATTAGAATTGTGTAAATAAGTCAGAGAGAGTGAGAGAGAGAATAAGGGAAAGAGAGAGAATAAGAGGGAGAGACACTATGAGGCAGATAAGTAGGGAGGGAGCGTAAGAGAGAGAGTAGGTGAGGGAAAGAGAGAGGAAAGGCAAAGTTATTTCTATGGCACATTTCATAGTCAAAGTCAATTCAGCATGCTTGTCTGAGATAAATAAACGTAAAAAGGACAGATTATGGTGTGTATGTGTGTGTGTGTGTGTGTGTGTGAAAGAGAGAGAGATAAAGAGAGAGAAGCGGCGTGGGAGAGCCCAGGTGGCTGGTCGGATTTCATGTGGTGACAGCGCGTGGGCATCTAGTGGGCATTGTTGGGCACGAGCTGCCAGCCGACCCACCTGCATTATTAACACTGAGGGGTGGGCAGTCACCACGGAGCTGTGTTAACACACACACACATGGATAGACACACATGTGTGTGCACATACACCCACACACACTCAGAAAGAAGAACCACATGCTAATAATCAGAAAAACCATGAGAGCATGACACACAACACACAACACACAACACACGTAAGAGACACACACATGCATATTGACGAAACTGAAACTTCAGTCTTCAGACTGAAATGAAGTTCTATTCCACTTACCCTAGTGTAGTAAATCACTTGCTTACCCACTACAGTCTGACCTACTAATGTCCCTGACCATCTCTTTGTATACAAACACACACACACACACACACACACACACACACACACACACACAAACACTGTTCATCACTGTTCAACCCCATTCATTCAGCAGCCTTTCAATAGCCCAGACTGTAATGGTATTGCAAATCTGTAGAACCAAAGGCTCTGTTTATCGCAGACATTTACAGACTACAATTCCCACTATCCTCTTTGAGGTAATAAAAATAATTTGGGAATGGGAGTCCAGGAGTGTGTGTGTGTGTGTGTATGTGTGTGTGTGTGTGTGTGTGTGTGTGTGTGTGTGTGTGTGTGCGTGTGTGTGTGTGTGTGTGTGTGTGCAATTTGGTCTTGAGGTCCCCCCACAGTCTGAAAGCGTAATTGACTATTACCAGTGCCGTAAGTCAGAGAATTTTTAGTAGTGCTCAGCATAAATATTTTGTGCGCTCCTCCCTCTAAAGGTTTGCAAGCTGTTAAAGTATCAACGACCCCAGAGGTACTTAGTATCTCAAACAAGTCAGCAGGTAATAAGATACGGTTTATGAAAAATGATTCACTACATAATGTTCATAGTTTCTTTTTGTAATTACCTGCTTGAATGCAGTTGGCTAAATTTGAGACAAACATTATCTCTTAAATGGATACACTTTCATGATTTTTTTGTTTGTTTGTTTGTTTTTGTTTGGTAGGCATCCTTTGCAAACACGGCCAGAAACACTACCCTCAACTCAGAGCTAAGTTGATGTTAGCATGCTAGATATCGAAATCGCTAACTTAACCCACAAACACATAAACTGCTCTTTGACACACAACACATTTTCAGAACTTGTTAATACTGAAGTTAGTTTGTTACACACACATGGAGCGCTTGTTTCTAATGGTTTGATAGTCATTCTTTGCAAACACTACCCTCAGATACATGTCTCGGGTATAGATGATTGCCAACCAACATCACAGCAAACCCTCCAGCCACA
The DNA here is from genome assembly GCA_027481765.1 of Tenualosa thibaudeaui. Lineage (NCBI taxonomy): Eukaryota > Metazoa > Chordata > Actinopteri > Clupeiformes > Clupeidae > Tenualosa > Tenualosa thibaudeaui. Next base: position 9,852,047 of record JAIFZK010000002.1, read on the forward strand.
GCCAGGCTATGTCTCCATACTGTTCATCAACTAGAATGACATTGTTTACCAACTTAAACTGAAAAGTCAGAAACTTTTTGTGATTAGATTTTTATTTTGATGGGTAATCATATTTGCACAGCTACTGAATAAATGAAGTGTGTTAGAGGAGGTCTCACGGTCACATCCTTTCTTATCCTCATCCAGACTCATTCTACCAATTCAAAATTTCCATTCAAACTGTATTAGCCGTATCTATTTCTCTAACTGTAGAGAATTTTAGGCGCATGCCATCGGCTACTTACGGTAGGCTACTTTTTTTCCTAGGGTACACTACCAGATCAGAAAAGTTACATAGAGCTTTTTTGGCCGAGGGTCAGGTTTGAAAGAGGCAGCATTCATCCTGTTAAGACTTCATGCCATTGAGCCATCAAAATAATTTTGGAAGCATTATTTTAAGGTGTTAAAAGTCTTTGGTGTTGCTTTAAGAAAGACAAGGACTTGTAAAACTAGTAGGGAAGTAGAGATGATGGTCTTTTTACCACTGTGCCATGCCCATTAGTGGGTTTTGTAGCACCATCTACTGGGTTGAAAAATGTTTTCAGGTTGGGGCTCATTTTTTGAATATTATGTAATCTACTTTGTGATGGAAATTAGATGTTAAATCACAGTATGAAATGTACACAATTTCTTCTAACTTCTAGTGTACATTAAGGTTGACATTTAATTCAATTCAATTCAATTCTGTTTTATTTATACAGCGCCTTTTACAATAGTATTGTCTCGTGGCGCTTCACAGAAGGAGCACCCAAGAGCAACAGGGGCAAGAAAAAACTCCCTTATGTTCAGTTAATCTAGGAAGAAACCTTGGGCAGATCCACGACTCAAGGGGCTAACCCAACTGCCAGGGGTCATGGAGAAAAATTACAATCAGTAGTAACCATGACAGACTATAAGTTGCCTATGGTTTTAGCTAAGGTTCATAATAGTTCATAATAGAGTATCATCCCACTTTTACAATACATGGTAGTCAGTCTATAGGTGGTTATCAGGAATTATGGCTGGACAATGTAGCAGCGGCCAGGCATAGTGACAAACTCAAAGGAATGAGATGGGTCATGGGGGTAACAGTAAGGGTACATTTGACAGCGCCATTGTGAGGGGGGGTCAATCACAAAGCCTCAGGGGAGGGGAGTCGGGCCCAGCATCGGCGTCCAGGAAGGTCCTCTGTGATGGGGAGTCGGTCGTGACATGTGCCTCCCGTAGTGTTGGTTGTAGTCCACTCAGGAGGGGAGGGTGAGAGGAGTCCGCCGGAATGAGGCAGGGATGACACTCAGCAAAGATAATTGTGGACAGAGGAAAATTGTGAATTAGGCCAGGCTCGCACATCAGAAGCAAAAAGCAGAAAGCAGTAATTTGGGCATACCTATATGTGCATATATATATATATATATATATATACACATACACACACACACATATATAAATAGAGAGAGAGCTGAAAGAGAGAGAGAGTTGTACGGCATGACACATGAAGGTTGTGTGGCGGCACTAGGCTATAGCAGCATAACTAAGGTATGATGCATGGTAACCCAGCACCACTGCAGGGATGGTCAGTGGCTGCCATGCCTCGCAAGTGGGGGCAACAGCAGAGGCAGTCCCTTCCAAAAGACCCATGAGAAGTGATGATTTGCCATGCACCATCCCTAACTATGGGAAACAGTAAAGAGGAAGGTTTTAAGTCTAGACTCAAAGGTATTGAGAGTGTCCGCTTGTCAAATGTGGGGGGGGAGACTATTCCACAGGAGGGGTGCACGGTAACAGAAGGCTCTTCCTCCTATTGTAGATTTTGATATTCTTGGGATTACAAGGAGACCAGCATTTTGGGATCTTAGGGTTCTAGGAGGGTGGTAAGGGACAAGTAAGTCTTTAATATATGTTGGTGCATCGCCCTTGAGGGCTTTGTAGGTTAGGAGGAGTATTTTAAAATCAATTCAACTTTTAATAGGGAGCCAATGTAGGGAAGCAAGAATAGGAGAGATATGTTCATATTTTTTAGTCCTGGTCAGTGTTCGGGCCGCAGCATTTTGTATTAGTTGTAGGTTTTTGATGCAAGTATTGCTACACCCAGAGAACAGAGCATTGCAATAATTGAGCCTGGAAGTAATAAATGCGTGTATTATTTTTTCAGCATCCTTAAAGGATAGGAACTTTCTAACCTTAGCAATATTTCGTAGGTGGAAAAAAGGTGTTTTTGAAATGTGTTTTACATGACTATTTAGAGAGAGGTCCTGGTCAATAATTACCCCGAGGTCTTTAACTTTTGCTTTACATGACAGTAACAGGCCACTGAGTAAGTTTTGGTGATGGGGTAGAGTGTTGGTCAGCTGTTTAGGGCCAATCATCATAACTTCAGTTTTATCAGACTATCAGACAGCAATTAAGATTGCAAAGGTTGGGAAATGTGTGTATAATCAGTTGTATTTTTTCTGTGATTTGTTTTATGTGAATTTATTATTCAGATCTATCCAATATCTATCAAGTATCTAACAAATACCTTGATCTCCATTTCCACCCCCACCCCTCTCAGGTGTGTGGAGAGAAGAGTCGCTTTGAGAAGCTCATGGAGTATTTCCGTCAAGAGGAGAGCAACATTGACTTCATGGTGAGCACGGCTGAATTGCAAACATGCTGGCGTTTCTGACAGCTTCACAAGCCTTACTGACATTTAAGAGAGAGAGAGAGAAAGAGAAAGAGAGAGAAAGTGCTACTGAACATTTATGACTCCATAGATGCCCCTCACCCACTCCACTGAAATATACTCACAGTTACCTCATTCTGTATGCTAATGCATTTGTGGGCATATGAATGTGATCAGCTGATATATTGCGGGGGCCCAAATAGGCAATAAAAGAATGTGAGCAGGCTTATTACATCATTCTAGTCAAATACTGGTTCACACAAAGCATTACAAACACATTTAAAGCTGATGCATTGGTTGATTGCAACTCGCTAATTCGAGTTGCTGTGAGTTAAATTTTTCGGCATGGCTGATTGAGCAACCGTGATTTATCACCAAGTAACAGCTGGGCAACTGAAAGAGGCCTTCATTCACCCAGTCATTTTTCCATACCTGTGACTATAAAGCTGGTAAACAAGCTTACAGTTCTTGCATCAAGTACCTGAATGAATATGTAATTCTTCTTATTATTATTGAATTTATTGAATATTCATAAAGAACAGCTGGTAGGTGTCCTGTCTTGCACCATAAACTCTCAATCCATGCCGGAGGTAAAAACACGTTTTTTTCTGTACTGGCTTGCTTCAACCACCAGGTGGCGTGCATGCAGTTCATCAATATCGTAGTGCACTCAGTGGAGAACATGAACTTCAGGGTGCACCTGCAATACGAGTTCACCCACCTGGGACTAGACGACTATCTAGAGGTCAGTCGTTTTCATCTCCCCAACAGACTTAACATATGGTGTGTGTGTGTGTGTGTATTCACAGGAAAGTGCATCTGATCTTAGCATCTAGCTGACCCACAGATGCACACTGCAGAACTCTGTATGAATGTAAATCAGATGCGTTTGTTAGTGTCAGTGCCTATTCTGGGGTTTTTGGTCAAATGTAGCCCCCCTGGATTTGCCTGGCAGAACAATAGCTTCACAGTGGTACCATTACTGTTTAAATGTCTGTACCAGTTCACTGGCTCAGGGATGGAATATAAATGTGCTAGGATTTATTTTCCTAATTGGTATGTCTCCCTGTCATTGTGTGTGTGTGTGTGTGTGTGTGTGGTGTGTGTGTGTGTGTGTGTGTGTGTGTGTGTGTGTGTGTGTGTGTGTGTGTGTTTGTGTGTGTGTGTGTGTGTGTAGAGGTTGAAGCAGACAGAGAGCGAGCGTCTGCAGGTTCAGATCCAGGCCTATCTGGATAATGTGTTTGATGTGGGCTCACTGCTGGAGGACGCTGAGACTAAGAACGCTCTACTGGAACACCTGGAGGAGGTGCAGGTGCATAACAGACAGGTAACCAACATGAGAGAGAGTGAGAGAGAGAGAGAGAGAGTGTGTGAGAGAGAGATCCTTTTCTCTTTTATTTATTTGTCCTTTCTCTCTCTCTTACTCTCTCTTCCACACATACGAACACACACACACACATGCATAGATATTATATGGTATGGTATTTATTGCAATACACCTATGTATTGTAGCTGAACAGTAGGTTGGAGCAGAGTGAGCGAGAGAATGAAGAGAAGGTGTGTGAGTTGGAGAAACAGCTCATCCAGACTACAAAAGAAGTGGAGATACTAAAGGTAATGACAGACACACACACACACACACACATATCAATTAGTATGAGAAATTATCATGCAATTAAATAGAAATATTCATCCTGAACACACTGCACTATGGGAACACACACACACACTTATAAAAGAGTATATTGACTTCCCGCTGTGTTCATAGATGAATGGATATTTCTGTTTGTGTGTGTGTGTGTGTGTGTGTGTGTGTGTTTCTGTGTGTCACAGGAGAGTCTACGGGAGTCCTGCTCCCAGGTGACGGTTCTGCAGCAGAGAGAAAGAGAGAGGGAGCTGGAAAGAGAGAGAGAGAGGGAGAGAGAACGAGACCGGGACCGGGACCGAGATCAGTCCACCAGGGCCCTCGCGGACCTGGAGCAGAAGGTCCAGGGTCTGGTGGAGCAAGGCCTGATCCGGGCTGAGAGGAATGCCTCTGGTATGCTGGACATACACCTGGTGCCAGTGAGAGTGGAGAGGGCAGAGTCTGCACCTGCACAATTGACAGGTGAGTACACACACAAGCGTGAACACACACACACACACACACACACACACACACAATAGGATGTGTGATATGGCATTATTCAGACACACACACACACACACACACACACACACACACACAATAGGGTGTGTGATAGGGCATTATTCAGACGAATGTAACAGAGAGACTATCACAACAGCCTCCTTAGCATTCTTGTGCTTCTTGTCATTACAGAAACCAATGTGGCAGTAATCAGTGATTCTCCTGCGAAATCTGCCCCAACTCAGGAGACACAGCCACCCCCACCCCCACCCCCTCCTCCACCTTTACCCCCACCTGCCCCTGCTCCTCCACCACCACCCCCACCACCACCACCTCCTGGAAGTGGACCCCTACCACCCCCCGTGCCCCCAGGGCTCCCAGCTCCAGCCTCAGGTGAGAGGGAAGAGCAATGATGGAATAAGCAGCAAGGGACAGCATCGCTTCATGCCACCTTAAGTCTACCAAAATTACATGTCTAAAAGTCCTCTTTGGTACACTAGCTCAGTTCTTGCACTAAGTACTTTTGTTTGGAGACAGAGCGTAGATTTTAAGCAGAAAATTTCCAGGTCTAGATGTGCTTACGAATGACAACTGGATGAGTTTCTTCTTTATTTAGCCATATAGATGTCAGATGCAATATCAGTTATATCCAAATTGGGCACAGAAGCTGTTTCTGAATCTTAGCATTATTGCCAGGATTTTGATGTACTGGCTCGACTCCATGCCCAGTTTTGGAATTCATGTAAAAATTCAGCCTGGTGGGCTGATGTCTGTGTGTGTGTGTCTAGTGTGTGACTCATGTCTCATTTCTACTTTTTTTCTACTCTTTCTTTGTATTTCTACCTCCGTACCACTTATTATTCTTCCCTAAGTTCTTCTCTCACAATCACTAATCTTTGCCCATCTCTCTCTCTCTCTCTCTCTCTCTCCCATGTCAGGCCTGAAGACCAGAAAGCCCATTCAGACTAAGTACCGTATGCCCCTGTTTAACTGGCAGGCTCTAAAGGCTGAGCAGGTGGCTGGGACCATCTTCACAGAGCTGGATGATGAACATGTGCTTCTGGTGAGTTACACAAACGTGTGTGTGTGTGTGTGTGTGTGTGTGTGTGCATGTGTGTGTTCCAAATACTGCTAGTCGCATATTGGATAACTGCTTGTCTATATCACTTTATAGAATTTAAAATACAAATTCAAACTTGCTTGAGTCAATCTTTGTGAAGTTAAGCAAATTAATTCTCTCTCTCTCTCTTTCTCTCTCTCTATCTCTCAGGAATTGAACATGGATGCGTTTGAGGAGCAGTTTAAGACCAAGGCCCAGTCGGCGCCAGCGGACATCGGGACCCTGAAGATGAGGACTGCCCACCGCGCCCCCAGCAAGGTCACCCTTATTGAACCCAACCGAGCCAAGAACCTGGCCATTACACTCCGCAAGGGTGGCATGACCGCATCCAGCATCTGCACAGCGATAGAGACGTATGCAATACACACACACACACACACATGTGGATCTGCATGTGGGCAGTTTGATCTGATCTCGATCTGCATCACAAACCCACACAATACAGTACAGTATGCACACACACACACACACAGAACCTGACCACAAAGCCAGCATGACAGTAACCAGTAACTGCACTGCAATAGAGATGCACACACACACACACACAAACACACATACAGATATGACAGGATTTGTACAATGAAAACACAAAAATACAGTCACCAGACAAAAGGTTCACTAAGTGCATTCAGGAACACAAAAGAACAAGTACTATCCCAGAAACACACACACACACACACACACACACACACACACACACACACATACAGACACAGTGCTGAAGGTGCACCCAGTATTTCCATATTAATAGGAATGTTAATCTTCATTCTCCTCTGGGTCCTCTTACCCTCCCATGAATTTGTGCTTCCTGATTTTAATCTCCTTCTCTTCCCATTGCTATTGTATCTTTTCTGTTTTATGGTGTTACTTTCCCCCTCCCCGCCCCCCATTCTTTGCCTGCTGTTGTTCATTTCATCAACCTCTCTCTTGCTCTCACTCTTCCTATGGTTCTGTCCATCCTTCCCATATTTCTCACTCTTGCCCATCTTCCCTTCAATCTTCACTTCTATCCATTCCTGTCTTCAATAATGCCTGTTGTTTATGCAGTCCATTTACCATTTGTTTATATAATAAATAATATAATTATAAATGCAGAAAGACAGACGATCTATAGGGCTAACAAGGCTATGCCTGCATTCTTTTACAAACTTCCAATTCCAATTTCAACACCAATTCCAATTCAAAAGAAGTTTGGTTTGCATTATAATTAATGCCGTAGCACTGGCAGAGGATTTATGGGTTGAGTTGTATCTCGTTTACACTAGATACGTCAGATACATGGATACATACAAGAAGTGGAGGGAAGATTATTCTTTCTTTATCTTTTTTTTTTGGTAATGTCTCTTCTACTTTTCCTCCTCTCCTCCCTTCTCTTTCCCAGACTCTTGATATGGAGTGTCTGGTAAACATTATAGGTCATATCTGGATGTGCTTTGAGAAAGATGGCTTGGGAGTAACAAGACTGCACCTGCCTTCATGTTTACTCTCTCCCTCTGCAGTTATGACCTGAAATCTCTGAGTCTGGACTTCCTGGAGCTGCTGGAACGGTTTGTGCCGTCTGAGTACGAGCAGAAGTTGATCGGGAACTACCTGCGGGAAGGACGGCCCTACGAAGAACTGAGCGAAGAGGACCGCTTTATGGTACGCTTTGGCCGCATCCCGCGCCTCCCCCACCGCATCAGTACGCTCACCTTCATGGGGAACTTCAGTGACAGCGTCCAGATGCTGCAGCCAGTGAGTCATACACCTCTGCAGTACAGTATTGGGCCCTTGTCCTATGGCATGCCTGTTGCTAACAAACATGTTCAATAATGTGCAAAGAAAGTCACTACATTAAAAGCATATTCAGTAAATCCTCAGGACCACAAACACATTAAAAGCATCCAGATGCTCCAGCCAGTCAGTCTGACACTTCCACAATACAAAATGAGTCTCTGCTCCTAACAGACATGTTAAATAATGTGGTAAGATAGGGTGGCTAACTTAAAAGGATGCTCAGTAAAGTAAACAACTCAGTAAATACATTAAAAGAAATGAAGCTAATTTACACAATTTATTGTTTGTCCCAACGTCCTTATAGGGATGTTTTGCAATACATTAAATTATTACATTATTAGATATTAGCACTGTAAATTAACAATACAAGCATTAGACAACAACAAAAATAAGCATGTTAAAACAACATATCTTACTTTTAAAAGTATATGATAACTACTTATCTTAGATTAATGTATATTAGAATAGCCCATTGTATAATAACAATATAATAACCGTTATTAATGGTGTGATAATGACATTTTCCGATTGCTCTGAACTTGATGCCTCTGATTACATCATTAACACCGTTAGCTTGTGATGTGTTTAGGCCCCTGTGGTGCTGTAGCACCATGTTAGCAGAGATCTCACCAGGATACTCTTCACTCCCTTTCCACACCTGTGATTTTTACTAGCTCAGCAGAATCATTGGCAAATGATGGTCATTTTCACAACCTAAAGACTCAAACAATCGACTGATTATGCAACTTGTCTCTGCCCCTCTGAGATTCCTGTTGAATCACTCAACTGTAACAAAATAAAAGCACAGGACTGAATGAGGGAGCCTGTAAAATGTCAGTATACTGAAAAAGGAAAAATGTAATAAATAAACACATTCATAAATATATAAATAAAAAGCAGCTTTTCTGTGAATGTAATTTATCTGTATTAGTCCTACAATAACGTGTTAGGCACTTGAGTGGTTAGGCACAGTGTGCTGAGAGAGGACTATTTAAAGTGAAGTGGTCATTAACACAATTCAGATAACAAATGGATATTTGTATTTTTTCATTACAGTAAGATGCAAGAGATATTCACTGGTTTCTTTGTGTGTGTGTGTGTGTGTGTGTGTGTGTGTGTGTGTGTGTGTGTGTATGTGTGTAACTTCATTATGATACTTGCACTGATGCATTTTGCTTGCATTTTTCCAGCAATTAGATGCCATTATTGCTGCATCGATGTCCATTAAGTCATCATCTAAGCTGAAGAAAATACTTGAGGTAGAGCATACCACAGAATGTTGCCACAGATCCGCATACACACTTTAATTAGCCTGGTAGTGTGATCACACAAGACCCATAGCATGGAAGTATAAGTAGTTTAATAATGAGTGAGTGATTCAATTAATTAAGTCTATGGCAAGATGTTTTTTTATTATTGTTATTAGCAGTGTGGTAGTAATGCTAACATTTCCAGCTGGAGAAGCAGACAAAGTAGCTAGTGTTGACCAACTCTCTAGCAACAACAGCTTAAGCATCACTGACTGACTGAACAGTTTGAAAGGAAGAAGCTGAAGTAGCACTGGCCAGATTTATGAGATAAAAATGCTGGTAAGCCTTGGTATGACAGTATGTGGATTCATGCTGAAGTCGGCCTAGTATACTAAGTATAAGCAGCAGTTTGAGTTTCATCAAGAGAACAGTATCACTAGCAACAGGAGTGAAGGTGTACTAATTCAGTGTTAATTGAATTGATGTGTGAAGGTGTACTAACTGAAGTGCCAATACAAGCAATATCAAAAATAAGTCATCCTCGAACTTGGTGATGTTAGTGTTTAGATTTGAGTTAGCATTTTTAGCTGAAGTCAGTCATTTTGCGCTGCTAGCGCAGACAGGCACTAAGCACTGCCTGAGGTACTGTCTCTTCTTGTAGATCATCCTGGCTTTTGGGAACTACATGAACAGTGGCAAGAGGGGAGCAGCCTACGGTTTCAGATTACAGAGTCTAGACTTGGTAAGACACACAAACAAAACCACTGTAGTAACATCTATACTTCCATATATTTCTTTTATGTGTAAACATAATGTATGCACGTTATACTTTTAATTATGAACTCAATACATGACAACTTAGGTTTAAAGGTATTTTTTTCTTGTGATTTTAATTTTGCTTTTATATGGACTTTCGAAACTGGAAAAAGACAAACTGTGAGTCACTTCAGCAACATTGCTGAGAGCTTAGATCAGGAGATTTGGAGATGCATTTCAGGTTATTGTTGCTTTGGTATCCATAGAAACAGCCTCAATACAACTGTTCACTGAAATATTTAAAAGCTTGTCGTTTTCTTTGTATTGATTTTAATTTTGCTTTTATATGGACTTTCGAAACTGGAAAAAGACAAACTGTGAGTCACTTCAGCAACATTGCTGAGAGCTTAGATCAGGAGATTTGGAGATGCATTTCAGGTTATTGTTGCTTTGGTATCCATAGAAACAGCCTCAATACAACTGTTCACTGAAATATTTAAAAGCTTGTCGTTTTCTTTGTAAGACATCTGTGTCACACATTTGCTCTTTGCTTTGTTCTTTTCTTGCTTCTTTCTCAAACTTAAAAATGCTAAACTCTGTTTTTGTTGCACATAAACAAGTGGGTGTCAGGTGTTTTGCTATTCTGCGAGTTGCATTACCACTCAACTCTCCTCTGACTGGCAAAGCCATGTTATAAACAAAGGCAACTTTAGCATACTGCATGCAGATAACTACGAAGTACATCTATAGATGAAGCATGGCATCTTGTGATTCACTATTAATCTGTCTCTGTATCAGCTGATTTAAGAGCTGTTATAGGTCCTCCTGGTTAAAACTTAAACTTATTGTGCAGAGTACAGATGCAAAGTTAACGTAATACAGATTCATCCCACCGTATAACAATGTAATGAACAGTGAAGTGCAACATTATTTATTATTATTTATGCATTTAGCAGATGCTTTTATCCAAAGCAACTTACAACTTTGTCAACTATTAATTGTTCAGGGCCAGTCTCCCCCAGAGCAACTTAGGGTTAAGTGCCTTGTTCAAGGGCACAACAGTGGCAGCTGGGATTCAAACCCACAACTTTTTCAGGCTACTTGCACGCTAGCCAGGTTACTTAACCACTACACTACCATCGCCCAACATACATAACAATACCTGTATACCCGTATAATACATTTCATGCCTATATATTTACTGGCATATATTCAAAACTATATATATAGTTATATGTAGTATAACATGATAAATCTAAAATAATATACTAATAACATATGAAGTACAGAAGACAACCGGATAGCTTTTTTACCTATTGCCTAAAAATTGCGTTCAGCGACAGCATAAATGACCATTATTAAAACTGTTATGGACAGTAGACTGCAACATATTTCAGAACGGTGATGTATGTACCCTATGGTCTATAACGCTACACAGGATTATAGTGTTCTCCCTGGACAGCCGATAGCAGTAACAGTTGTGCTTCTATCTGCTTCTTTAGCTGCTAGACACCAAGTCTACTGACCGCAGACAGACCCTGCTGCACTTCATTGTCAGCGTCATCCAGGAGAAATACCCACAGCTGCAGGGCTTCTACTCCGAGCTGCCCTTCATGGATAAGGCAGCGCTGGGTGAGTAGTGAGCCCACATCAAACACATTATGACCTTTATTACACCTTAATACCAAATATTACACCTTAAATAAGGTGGAGACCAGGTGATATTAATTAGAACTCAGGTGAAGGAGATCGAGTGCGAGTCTGTGGTGTTGTGTGAGGGGGCGTGGCCGTGACCAGGTCCGATGCAGACCTGACAGTATGAAGCACTGAGATCATCCACCAATGTTTGGGCTTAGGATTTTGTTCCTGAAATTTGCAAATAAATTTCACCTCATTATTAGACAAACTTTAGTTAGACTTTAGACTTTGACTACCTGTTTAGTGAAGATGGACAGAAAACTTTGTGTGTGACAAAAAAGGAGGCATATGACATGTTTTTGTCCCTGTCCTGCCAGTGTCTCTGGACAGCATCCTGCAGGACGTGCGTGCCCTGGAGAGGGGAATGGGTTTGACCCGGAAGGAGTTTGAGGAACAGGAAGACAGTACCGTGCTCAGAGACTTCCTGTCCAGCAACAAGAAGTTGCTGGAATCTCTGGTGAAGGACAGCAAGACTGCACAGGTTAATAACAATAAACACAAACTCACAATAATCAGAACTTAATAACTTCAAAAATTGGGGTTGATTTTATGGATATTTGATTTTAGGGATATGTGACATATATGATGCGTTCCTTCATTGAAAGTTGCTTTGTATACAATTATCTTCCTAATAAATAAATATTCATGAGTTTTGAAGAGCAGTGTTGGTAAAGTTTGGCAAATATTTTTGATCCCCTACAGGAGGTGTATGACTCTGTGGTGGAATACTTCAGTGAGAACCCCAAGACCACACCTCCATCTGTTTTCTTCCCCGTGTTCGCCAGGTTCATCAAAGCCTACAAGGTAGCACAGTTAGCCCTTCATAAAACAGCATCTCATTTCTCATCTTTCTTATCTTTGCCACTAGGTAGTAGCACGTTGATTTAAACTTATACTGATTTAAACTGATAAATCTAGTGATTCAAAATAATGTATTCAAGTTATAATAATAAAGCTTAGCGGGGTGTTGCCAAGAGATTTTCCTTCTTCGGCAACCTTGTGCTGCGTGTAATATAATTGTGACTTTTATAAAATGTGAGATTTGTAAACACAGAGAGCTTATTCATACTTGTGTATGGGGATTTAGACCTCCCTCATCTGTTTTGATGTTCCTTGTCTTGTTCTATTATTCCATGTTCTTTTTTTTTTCAAACTCTCTCTCTCTTTCTTTCACACTGTCCCTATCTCCTTCTGGGTCCTGTTTGTCCAATCAGGTGACTTGTCTGTCTGGTACTCTCCCTCCTTTTCAGTTTTTTTACTTGCCCATCCTCCCTCTCTCTCTCTCTCCCTCTGTCTCTCTCATCCTTTCTCTCTCTCTCCCTCTCTTTCTCTGTCTCCATCTCTCTCTCATTCTCTATGTTTGTCTCACAGCAAGCGGAGCAGGAGATTGAGCAGAGGAAGAGGCAGAGTGCTGTGATGGGTGAGGAGGATAAAGAGATACTCTCATCACCCACAGGCAAAGCGGACTCTCACAAGGTAACACCCCCCCCCCCCACCCCACAAACACACACACACACATACACACACACACACACACCACACCATCATGCTCCACAAGGACAGCATGATATTATCCAGTAACCAGATTTACCACATCTTTTACTGCACACATACACACACAAACACGCACACACACACACACACATTTATTTATAGTATGCTCACAAGCACTCTCATCTGTACTAAACATGTCTAATACCATGTTGATGCCTTCTGTAATGAACTAATCTCTGAGGCTTTAGTACAGCATATCCAAATAATGTAGGGTTTTGTCCAAAAAAGAGTTGAGAATTTATTGTGGTGCTTCTCCAAAAAAACTCTCCAGCAGAGACATCTAAATATGCCCCTGGGTAAAGTTATATGTCCAGTGTGACTAGAGCAACTTTTTCATTTTAAATCTTAATTTTTCTAATGGGAAATCTAATGGGAAATCAAGTCTAAAGTACTGTCATAGACTATGTGTTAGAATGTCAAAGGGATGCAATAAATCCAGTTGTGTTGATTTATTTTTATACTTGTATTACGTTTTAAATACTGTTCATATTTACACAGCTTTATTGGGTCCCTTTAGTTCTGTCCTACTACCTGACAGCTTAGGTGTTACTGTGGATATCCACATCCAGAAGTAAATGGTTATATATTGATCTGTTCCATCAATACCCCAGTCCCTGGTGAACACTGTGTGCGTGTGTGTGTGTGTGTTGATTTTTATGGACATGTCGCTGTCTCTTAAAATGTCATCTCCCCACCTTATCTGCCCTTGAGTTAACATTAATGACCTTTGACCTTTCTCACAGTTACCCATGATGCCCAAGCTGCCTCAGATGGACCTAATCGCTGAGCTGAAAAAGAAGCAGGTCACCTCGCTGGTGCGGGAGGGCAAGGATGGCACCATCGAGGACATCATCACAGGTCAGTGTGGGAGGGTTCAAGGGGTCAGAGGTTAAAGGGCAAGAGGGTATAGAAGGCATGGAAAGCAAATCGAAGGCATGGTAACACAGCCTCAATGTTAACCTTTTAACAGTGTGTAAACCCTTCAATGGATCTTAATGAGAACTAAAACTCTCAAAGTTAGAGGTTTTCCTGAATGCAGGATGTCAAGGCAGTATTTTGTGTGTGTGTGTTTGAGTGTGTGTGTGTGTGTGAAAAGAGAGAGAGAGTATGGAAGCTGGGCAAAGTCGTAGAATTGTAGAAATGTCTGGCCGAGGTCATAGAGTGTGAACTGAATCGTGCAGCAGTCAACTGCACTGGCAGGAGTCAAGCATAATCTGATCACCATCACCATCTTACTGTTTGACACTTGGTTTACAGATTTACGCAAAAGCAACATCATTATATAACAACATAGTTTTGAAAATATAATGAGCCAATCTAAACATAACATTACTAGGCCATGTATGAGTAGGCTGGCAGCAATGACGATTACAACGACACTATAACATTTAGCACCATTTCAGTATCCTTTCCATCAGATTATTTGCCTTGGCATATTTTTAGATTAACTGAACGACATGTAATTAATGTAATTAATGAACAGAGGATAAACTTGCATGTTACCACCATCTAACGGCAATTAGTGTGTTCTAGCAGAGCCAGTAATATTCTGGTAGGTGTCTGGAAGGTTTGGTGTGCCTGTTAAGTATGGTCTACTAGTTTACAGAGAGACTGCTCAAATAAATTGGAAGGTGTAAGGGGTGGTGGTGGGTTGCAAACTAAGCTGCCGCCAGGTAGGCAGTGAATGAGTTAGAACACATTCCTCCTGAACTTTTTATAAAAGTATATTATGTAACACTTTATTTGAAGGTGTCTACATAAGAGTGATATGAGCCTGTCATTAACATGACATGACATGTATCTTGAATAATAATGACACTTCTTTGATGTTAATGACTGTTAATGACACTTAATGTCATAAACATTAAAAACATGTCATTAGCGTTGTGTGTCATGTCATACTAATAACAGGTTAATGTAACTTTTGTAAATGTAAACACCTTCAAATAAAGTGTTGATGTCATTAAACACCATTAAACACCTTTTATGCTTGTTCATTTAGCCTCATTAATTTCTTGATTTCCATTTATTTCAATGGAAAAGACCTCATGACCTCATGCAATGATTTATCTCGGCCCCTAACTCTTTCTGTTCTACATTTTCATCATCTCACTTCATCATTCTCCATCAGTGACCTTCTCAGTCACTCTGCCCTCTGCCTCTTTTCTCCTTTCTTTCTTTCTTGTCCCCCTCTCTCTGTCTCAGCTCTGAAGTCTGTTCCTTTCACGGCGCGCTCAGGAAAGCGCTCCTCTCGCCTGCTCTGTGACTGCGGCTTCAGTGACGAGAGCCCCTCCTAACTCTGCGTCCTCTCTGCCTCTGTCCTCTCACTCATACCGTGGAGGTATAGAACTTTCTCTGTCACTCGCATTCTTTTCTTTTCTCAGTCTTTCTCTTTCTTTCTTTCTCTGATTTTTTTCTTCTCTTTCTCATTCTTTGCTCTCTAAATGCGCTCTCTCTCTCTCTCTGTGTATTCTCTCTGACAATGCCTCATTTATTACTGCTGCTGTTGTATTTTTTTATCTCTCTTAAGCACTGCTTTATTTTTCTGTTTAAAGACGTCAGATGTTGGTTGTTCAGATCCCACTGGGATTCATAGGAGTTTTATCTCTCTCTCTCGCGCGCGCACGCACGCACACACACACGCACGCACACACAAACACACACACATACACACACACCCTCTCTCTCTCTGTCACACACACATACTCTTTCACTCTCTCTGTTAAGACTACTCTGTGATAAACATTTGATTTGCTATCTTTTACTCTGGGATGCATGTCTCCCCAGGAGGTCTTCCTCAGCATTTGATTCCCCTTTGCTTTAGTGGTTTCTTAGAAAAACTACATAATGAGTTCATTCCAGCGGCAGCCAGTGGGGGTTGAAATACCGTGCTTCTGACAAGACAGAAAATAGTTTCAGTTTTTGTCTCTCACTGTCTTACTGTGTTAATATGATTGTTTATTAGCACATGTCTTTTGAAAACTAATTAACAGATTTGCTGACTGATAGTGTATTTCAAAGTCTGTCTGTCATACCTTCTGCATATTTCAAATGCATTTATTCTCTGTGATTAGCCTGCATGTCACTCTATGTGTGTCACTGTTTCTGTGTTGCTTGTATGCTTGCTGTGCTTTTTTGAAGGGCTTGCGTTTCTGTTCTTCAGTAGCTGTCATTTTTACTTTCTCAGTTTCCTCAGCTTCCACTGTCGTGTATGCTTGTGTGTGTGTGTGTGTGTAAGGTGCTGTGCACCCAGATCCGAAGAAGCAGCTGTCTCCCTGTGTCTGACGACTAGCTCCTCAGATTTGTCAGGAGAGAGACAGTCTGTTTCTGTAGCCTCTGCCTGCCTGCCTGTCCTGTTTCATCTTAATCTGTCTGTGGGTTCAGATCTGTCTGTTGGTCTGTCTGCCCACCTAAAAGTGCAGGTTTGGTTGTGTAGAGCTGTTTCTCTTCAATTATGAAGGTTTGTCTGTCTGTCTAAGTTTTTTGTGGCCTGTGTAGCCCAGGGTTGATTTGCCGTAAAAGTACTATTGTGTGTCAGCCTGGCTGGTTGGCAGCCTGTTTTCCAGTGTCTATAGTTTTGTTGATTGTTTTTGGCCACCAGGTTGTCTGATGATTTATCTGCGTGTGTGTGTGTGTGTGTGTGTGTATGTCTGATGAGAAAATCTGTATGTATGTGGGCATGTGTAAAAAATCAGGCATCTGTCTGTTTGATAAGCTCTGTATGTGAGAAGGTGTGTATATATGTATGTGTACCTGTCTGATCCTTCTGGGTGTTGTGTGTGCAGGCCTGAGGAACCAGCCGTACATCCGTGCAGATGGAGGCAGGCGCAGCACTAAATGGAAACCTGCTCAGCAGCTGCAGGTGTCCTCAGACATCTCCCTGTAATGCATGTGCACACACACACACACACACACACACACACGCATTCACAGGTACATCCCTCCAAACACTCACATTCACAAACATATACCATATACACACACAAACACACGTGCCCACTTGCATTTAAACATATGCACATTCTGTTCTGCATTGGAGTTGCACATTACTTATGAACTAATTAAATCTCGAATCAGCTGTGTCGCTGTCAATTGCATCACACTTCTTCTTCCAAAGTAAATGCCCTCAGTCCGTTTCCCACACAAACATGGAAGCGCATGTACACAAGCGTACACACACACACTCACATGCCCCTTCTCACACAAACACACACACATTGAAATGCCCTTTCTCACACAAACACACACACACACACACATGCATGCACGCACACACCAATACTGAGGATCAGTATTTCTTCTCTTCTGTCAGAACATTGTGGTCTCACAGGCCAAATGAAAGGCACAAAGCAGAGCAAAAACCTCAGCCTGTGCCTCTCTCTTACGCTCTCTCTCTCTCTCTATCATGTTTCATAACTAGAGCTGGAACAGGGGCAGACTGACCTGACATCCATGAAGGTCAGGGGTGCATTCAAAAAAAGCAAACAAAGGCAAACGTTTTTGTGAATGTTTTCAAATGTTTTGTTTCTGTTTAGTTTACTGTGAACGTTTGTAGGTCGAAATACACACAGTCAAAGTAAGCAATTCTTGGTAAAAGAAATGCTGGACTAAAGGTTACCATTTAAAATGATGAACTTGAGAATAGAAATTATAAAATGCTGAATGTTCAAGGAAAACATGTTTGCCTCTGTTTTGAAGAATTTGAATATACCTCAAGTGCACTTGCCATCACTAGAGCTGAACCTGTCAGCAACTGTATGCAATCACATGACAAAACAATCCACTCTGTACAGTAATATTTACATCAAATAATTTTATAATAATGGATGTTTATGAACAACACCTGTTGTTTCGGTTTGACCAATTAAAATTTTATACCTGGAAATGATCTTGGTCAGGTTTTTGTAGTTTACTGTCATTTGTATACTCTTAGCCACATAAAGTACACACACATGCACACATATTTATAGACACACATTCAGACACAACATACAAAAGCGCACGCACACGCACACGCACAAAATATTCAACTTGCATCAAAGAAATATGCAGGCCTTGTTTAATAAGAGGTCCACTTTATTAGTCACAAAAACACAACAGGGATTTTACAAAACCAACAGTCTCAGATACATACAGTACATCTCTAGACTCTTCTCACAAAAGCAGCTACACATGGTTGTTGTTGTCGTTTGTTGTCGTTTTATTTTTGTCATATATTCTTTGATTTTATTTTGTTTTCATTGTACATTTACGTCTATAACACGGCATGGCATTCACACATCGTATTGATTGAATAATCATGAAGTCTTACTTGTAAACGTCATCACATCTCTTGCAGTTTCACTGGCAGCCCCCTTACCTCACAATAGGGTTGTCACGGCAAGTGTTTTTTTTTTCTATTTTTCATTGGCTTACAATACCTCCACATAGTAATAATGAATCATTATGACGGAACGCACAACAGTTAAAGGGATCATATGTTGACCCACTTGCACTGAATAGATTTTTAACCAAAAAAAAATATCTTTCCTGTACAGCGTATTTTAGTTTATGTTGCACTCTTCATCTGATAGAGAATGTCAACGGGAGACCTAATCTTTGTGCATGCAGAGATCTACAGCTTGATTACACTGTACATGCAGTAAGCTATCTCATTACTCTTCTTAAGGTGTATAAGCTATATAGTCATATATGTATATATGTATGTGTATAAAAAAAAAACAATTTGAAATTAAACTCACGTAAAAATTCACCGAAAATTAAAACATCTCTTAATAATACAGACTATGTACAGATTTTATACTCTGTTCCATTCTAACATCCCAGGATGAGGTTAGACGTCCACAGCGTGTGCACACCCACACACCTTCACATCCACACCATAAAGGCCTCTGTTTGTCGAGACCTTAAATAGTATAGAGAAACTTCTAGAATATTTCTTGGCACTTCCTTTGTGAGAGCTACATAAGACCTCGATAAGACCTCTACAATGCAGATTTGCAGGAGCTGTTTAAAGCTGATTTAGAAGCTGTTTTAAAAGCCTCTAAGGTAGGGTTGATAAATGTTACACATCAGTAACTCAGGGTGATTGTAGTAGCCATTCCAGTTGCTTAAGGAAGGTAGTGTGTCAGCTTGGCCATTTTTTAAACAAACTGAAGTGAAGTGCGTATATAACTTGTGTTATGTTGACAAGCACAGCACCACAATGGACTCAAACTTGTAGTTTTGGACATGGAAAACAGACATGCTAGCAAGGAGGCTAAACCCATGGACACTAGCATGTGAGGGAATGAAGTTTGCTCACTGCACAGATGGCTACCTGCCATCACACTTTAATACTCCACGCAGCCCACATTTCAACCACCTCACCCAAAAGAATTCATTTAAAAGGCGATAATCTCACTAAAGACACACAAAGGACAACATGAAGGGAAACCAAGGAGAGAGGGGAGTAGACATTTTAAGAATAATAACATACATGTATATGTGCTCACATCATCAATGTATAAAAATACAAAAATGTTTAATCTGATTAAAAAACATAATCTCAGTATGTATTTTTTTTACATTAGATAGTACTTGGTACTTAATTTAATAATTTTTCAATAGGTCATCTTGCTAATAACTAGTTAAATATGATACTCTTCTAGTTTCTTTAGAGGATTTCATGTGTTCTTGATTGAATGATCTAAGTGCATGATCACTACGGATGCACAGTAAGATAGCCTACTGTTCTGTCTATGAAATATGTCTCTTATAAAGTTATCTAGGCTATTTATTGTATTCATGTAAATAGTCAGCTAGTAGACAATGTCAGTACACTATTTGCAGAAGAGAAGATTAAGAGTAAGACAGTAAAGGAGCAAGAAGAAGAGGAAATGTCCAGAATCAAGCCCTAGGTAAAACTACCTGCATGACACAGATCTGCCTCACAGAAGGTTCTCTTTTGCAACAAAAGCAGTACTGACTGGCCTTTGTTTCCACGACAACAAGGGGGGTTGGGGGGGTGACAACCACAGTGTTGTGTGTTCTGCTGGGGTCAAAGATCAAAGAGAGCCTCTATAACCACTGACTGAAATGGCTGGCCTACTTTGGGCACACTGGGCCCACTAAGTTAGAGGGGGGAGACAGACAATTCAAGAAATATACTAAAAGTTGATATAGAGTCTTTTGTCATAACTTGCAGAGGGGAAAGAGACACGTTTCTCTCTCCTTCTCCTTTTTCCTTCCAAACAGTGATCCATTCATCTAGAATCTCCTGTAACTTTGTGCTATCAAATGCAATTACGTGGAACAGCCACAAGGAGGCCAACTGCTGCAATGTCAAATCAGATAGGTTCATAGGACAAGTGAAATGCTGCTTGATATATGATTGATGGGTGGCAAATTGGTGGTGTCTGGGGGGAGTCAGGGTGAAGTCAAGGTCACCAACTGACTCTATTCATCATGGAGGATGTTGGCATCTCTTGCATGGTTTTATATGCATCTGATGTACATCATACAGAGCCACCAAGGTCCCCAGAGTAGGTCCCCATGCTGTCATTCTGTGAGTATCAGTGAGTGAAGTGCTAATGCGTGTCTGTGTATGTGTGTATGTGTGTGTGTGTGTGTATCAGTGTGTGTATGTGTGTGTGTGTGTGCATGTGTGTGTATGTGTGTGTGTGTTTGATCCAGAGTCTGACATGAACTCACACCCAGAGCTAAGCTAATGTTTAATGTCTCAATTTTCAACCCGGAGAAAGATGAAGAGGGATGATCTAAGAGAGAGAAAGAGAGAGAGAGACTCTAGGTGTGACAGAAAAAGAGAAAGAGGTAAAAGGAATCATAGTTTGATTGATTGATAGATTAAAAAAAATCAAGAAAGTGAAGGACAGGTAGAAAGATAGATGGAGACAGAAAGAGGGAACGATCATCGACGACAACGGATGTCAAAGCAAAGCTTTCTCCTGTAAGCCTCTGAGTCAAGCCTCATACACTTCAAGGCTGTCACATCCCTAGTGCTGGAGCCTCTGGAGACCCCCCTCAATTGTCACACTTAAAGTGTCTGCCTCCGCTCTTCATGCCCCCCGCCCCAACACACACAGACACACACACACGCACGCATACACAGATAACACAGAGAGATCAAATACGCACACGCATATAGAGATAACACGCAGAGAACACACACACACACACACCCACACACACACCCATATACACACACTATGACTGTTCCGCCATTAGTGTTCTTTTATAACCTAGTCTCTCTATGGATACGCTTTTACCCTGTCTGCTCCCGCTTTCTACTGCCAATGACGCATGATATCTTCCTTTCTCTTGCCATGGGCCATAGAGGAACACACACGTCTCACAGCTAGTGCAGTTCTCCCTTTACTAGTGTGCTACTCGTGTGCTTGACACAGACTGAATGTCAAAAATCCCTTAAAGCCAGAAGACCTTAAATTATGTGAATCGACTTCATGATTACCTGATTTATGTCGGTTAAGTCTTTGGGAGTTCAAGGTCTAGGGCTATAGCCTGGTGGAACAGACTCTTCCACTTCACTTTGTGTAAAGGGTCTGGTTACTCTCAGTAGGCATACATTTACTTACTTTCCAACTGAAGGCTAAAAAACAGTCAGAGAAACTGAAGCCTTAAGAGAGTTCCCTGATGTAGTACTGAAACAAAATACAACATTGATGAGGTACTTAGGTGGCGCTAGCCTCTCTTTTAGCGTTTTAGCGTTAGGGGTTTTGTAATGTAGCATGTATAAGTGATATATTGATATCTCGATATATCACTTATACAGTATATTTGTCAAAAACATGACAAAAATATGATTACGAAGAGGCAGCCATGGTCTACTGGTTAGGGCTTCAGGCATGTAACCGAAAGGTTGCTAGTTCAATCTCCATGGCTGAAGTGCGTTTGAACAAGGCACCTAACCACTCACTACTCTTTGGGTGCCGCTATAGCAGACAGCCAACTGCTCTGGGTTAGTGTATACTTAACTTCGCCCCCCCAGCTTACACTCACTTCCTCTTACTGCAAATTTGCCCTCCTCCAAAACACCCCAGGAAATGCCTTGGCAGTGTGAAAAAAACACATTAAAGCAGCAGTAACTCAGCTGGAGGGTGTTAATGCACTGACTGATCTGACTTAGTGTTAACTTCTTCGCCCTTAACAAGAAATAAGAAGAACACTTTCTTCTGTAAACAACTTAGCCTTCCCAAACATAAACAAAAAAAGACTAAAGGCAGAGCGGCCAGTCAAACACTCATCAGACACTGCAGCGCTAAAGTTGTCTAAGAGCTGAACAGTTAACGGCGACAAGCTAATAATCTTAACTTTTGAGCCACAAATCTAAGAATGCCCCTCACCCCCTCAAAAAAGTTTGGTAGCTTGAGAGGGGTTTACTTCCACTGTTGGCTCCTCATAAGGGTGTTCAAACAGAAACAAGATGGCTGCCGCACACTGGAGGCACAGAGGGCAACAAGAGTTATGGTTATGGTCCACTCAACAAGCAGGAGAAGGACCTCCCTATGAGACACCAGCAGTTGCTCATAAAGAGAATGAGTTTGTTTCTGGGTGTGGGTGCTAGGTTGTATGAGAGCTGGGAGCACCGTGTCTCCTATGGTCAATTAGTTGACCCCAGGGTCTTGGGAGAAATACGAGTAAGATATGGGACAGTACCTAATGTCTGATGGATGAGGTTGAGTTCAGCCCACAATGGCGGGGGTGGGACGGGGTGGGACAGGGGGATTGCACAGCAGTTGCTTAGATGAAAATACGAGAGCCTCAGCATGTCGTCTTTCACGTTTCCCTTTCTTTTCTCTCTCTCTTTCTGTGGTGCCTGCGTGAGGCTGCAGAGGTGGTCCTGGAGCCCATGGCGAGCAGCACCCTCACTGAGGTTTGGAACCGATCTCCTGGATTAGTATCTCTGTAGGAGGTGCATGTGTGTGTTTGTGTGTGTTGATGTGAGAGTCTTTGTGTACAACTCCGGTTTATTTGTGTGAGTGTTTATGTGTATCTGTTAGAAAGTATGTGTGTGTGTGTGTGTATGTGTGTCTGTGTGTGTGTGTGTGAGCGTGTGTGGGAGAAATCTGACGAATAATCTTGAGCATCGAGCCAACTAAGCCCCTTATGGTAGTATCTCCAGAGGCTCCTGAATCCTAACCCAACCGATCACAGATGCTACAAGGGTTTCTTATCCTCAGGATTTTCTCTGAGTCTCTCAGCCGTTAAAATGTCATGAGACACCCTGCGCTTTAGCAGGTGATAGCAGCTAACCATGGAACATGTCACAAAGGAGAAAGTGTCATGACACCAGTCGTTTGCTTAACACCAGAAATATTCAAAGGAATTTGTCAGAATTTAAGTCAAAAAGCACTTGTAATCGAGGACCCCAGACATTTACTGTGACGAAGCCGTTGTGAGGGCTGAATTAATTTCTAGATTTATTCTGTATGTCACTATACTTTGAAATAAGCATATCATACATTCTGGTCTGGTCATGACACCAGCACAGCACATTCTTGCTAGCACCTTCACTTCCTTAGCATTCACTTCCTTAGCATTCCTTGGCCTTTTGAGTGTATTTGTATGCAGACATCTCTGTTTCACAAGCTATTTAGGTCAAACCACACGCTAAGGCTAAGAGACAAATCCACTCCTTATCTTTCTTCATTCCTTTCCCTTTCCTTCCCCAAACACCACTTTGTCCTTGAAAAAGCCGTCAGAGTAAGAGGGAAAATCTCCGGACCGACCCTGCAGCGGGTTCGGTTAACGGCCCAATGTGGCCAGCGGAACGGATCATAGGAGAGAGAGAGAGAGAGAGAGAAAGAAAGAGAGCCACGCCATGCCGCCTTCCAGATCAACCCTACGGGAGCGAGGGAATAAGGGGGCGGAAATTGAGGCCGGCAGGCAAGTGTGTGTGTGTCTGTATATGTGTGTGTGCAAACTGGAGAGGAACAGAGACGGGCCTAGCTGTCTTATCTCTCTCTCTCTCTTTCTTTTTCTCTCTTCTTCATTCTACTCCTCTCTCAGTCCTTCATTCTCTTTCTCCCCCTTGGGCTCCTCAAGTCCTTTTCTACTCATCTTTTTTCTCCACTTTTTTTTTTGGTGGTGTGGGGTGGGGGGGTGGATTGGGACTGGGGATGCTGCTCTGCCCTGGTAGATAAGACTCTTGCAGTGGATCATAGCCGACTCCAGGGTCCTCTCGTTTTCTCTTCTGCCTGCCTCCCTTTCTTTCCTTCGCTCTTTTCTTTCACCCTCTCTTTCTCCATCGCTTCACAATTTCACAATTGCTTCTTTAGTGTTAAAATGTTTGTGCTTTTATCTGTCCGCCAGTCATCTTTTGTCTTCTTTTGACCATTTGTCCCTAACAATCGCCCTCCCCCAACATCTACATAATCTCTCTTCTTTCCATTCATCCTCCTTTCCCTGTCTTTGACGGGCAGGCACTACAGGTCCCGACATCCCTCTCTCTCCCTCCTCTCTCTCTCCGTCCTCTCTCTCTCCCTCCTCTATCTGTCTCTCCCTCCATTTATTTTTTTGGTCAGTCATCCACCCCTTCCCGAGGACACAAGGAGAGCAGAAGACAGCTGCTTGTGGAGGACTAGAGAGGTTAGAGTGGCTAAGAGAGGAAGGCAATCAAAGCTCCACATGGTGCTCTGTGATATCAACACACTACACACCCCAGACCAGAGCACTGGGAACGGGGACAGCTCAGAAAGGGCAACCCCATCTCACATTGGCAGCGTTCGGCTTTTTAGCTAAACAGACCGGGGGGAGAAAAAAAAATGTCACATAGAAACACACTCACAAACTCTCTCTCTCTCACACACACACACACACACACACACACTTTGGTACAGACACCAAGTGAAATTAATTCATCATTAAGACTGCCTACTCTAGTCCTTTCTTTACCACTTCATTTCCCTCTGCCTTTCTATTCATCCTCCTTTCTCTCGCTTTCTTACTGACACAATTATACCTACACACACACACACACACACACACAGATGCCTTGGCTTCTGATGGGAGGTACTTGCGAAGCACCAAATAAACACAGATGATGACTGCCAAAGTGTTTATGACCCACTACCTTGGCTACGACCTTGTACTGTTTTTTGCTGAGAGATGCCACAGAAGATTTGTGTGCTTCACAACTCGTCAGTCATAGAAGAGCTCATGGGGTCTCCTCACGAGCACAGAAAGGACGAAGCCAAGATGTTAGCCGAATGTGACCCAGAACTGTCTCTGTTCTGGCCCACAATCGGGAAGTTGTGTATGTGTGTGAGAGCGGGGAGGGGGATGATGACAGCGGATTTTGAGGTCGCAGCAGACGAACAAATTAACCTCCCAAGCACAGTCATGAGCGTGAAACAGTTGCCACACAACTGCACAGCGTGGTGACGGGGCAGCATCTGCAGCGCCCCAGTCCAGTGGCGTGGGTCACTGCCCCTGCCACCACTGGCAGTCTGGCACTGCTGCAGGGGGAGTAGGGAGTAGGGAAGAAGAGAGCATGGCGGGTCAGTCAGTCATGAGACTACAGACAGCCACAGATGGCACAGATGGCACTCATTGAGGAAGAGGGTACCCAGCTCTCCGCTGGCATGGAGTGTGAGCGCCACGGCACAGGTCAAAGGTCACGTCCATTAGCCCAGGCGCGGCGGGAAGCTGACGGCTGGAAATTGTAGAGGCGGAGTTTAGCGTAGCAGTTAGCTTCTTTGGCTAATGGCCAGCTCTTAGCCTTCAGCAGCTAATGGCTAGCTTTTAGCAGGCTAACTGCTAACGCTAAGCAGCTAGCGGCTAGCTCTCGTAGCAGGCTAACAACTAACTGGTTGGGAGCTAGTGTTGTGTGGCTGATGGCTAGCATGGCTGTTGCGTCGGCCTCAGAAGTGGAAGACCTGCTGCTGGCCCTGCTGGCCCTGCTGTAACTTGGGGAAGTCCTCGCGCTGCTTCCTGCTCCGCCGCTCCAGGCTGCTCTGCTGCAGGTGCTTCAGGCGTGTCGCTGCCGATGACTGCAGTGGTTTGGAAGAGCCTGAAGGGTTGGAGGCATTCTGGGTAGGCGTGAGAAAGAAGCAGAGTGAAAGAAAAAAAAGAAAGAAAGGAGAGATAGTCAAGAAGAGGAGAGAAGAGAAACGATCAGAATGGGTGGATAAAGAATGGCAAGGTAATTAATGCAGGGAAGAAAAGAAAAGGAAAAAAAAGAAAGAAAAAGGATGGGAGTAAGAGTAAAAGAGAAAGAGGGGATTTAGAAGGTTTGGGACGAAACAACGTAAGGAAAGGGAATAGAAAAATTGTAATGGAGAACAGGAAGAGAAAAGAGAGGGGGAAACGGAGAATGGGAGAATGTTAGCTTTTCACATGTATTCCAATGGCTGACACCATCCCATGGCCTACCTGATGTGTTGTGACAGGTTTCTATGTGTAAACACAGGGTGATTCTCCACTCACGCATGCACAAACACACACACTGCACACGCGGCTTAGCAGGTAAGAAATGTCCAACAAAGAGAGTGCACATTAACAAGCGTTCGCTAAAACAGGAAGACACACACTGCCCACACCAACAGGGTCAAAAGATCACGCACACACACACACACACACACACACACACACACACACACATACACACACACACACATTCACACACACAAACACATACACACACACACAGACATTGTCCAAAATCAGGACAAGCCCGGGCAGTTAAAACATAGCAAAACACTGGAGTCAATAGTGAAAGAATGCAGAAACCACATCTTGTAAATATCACTGTTCATTATGAAGACTGAATGCAAAATTACACTAATCAATGTGTCCTATTAACCACAATCATTACACAAGACTTTTATGTGGTGATATTCATCTGAAAACATATAACTACTGGTAGAGAACTGAGAAACTATCACTGTTAGATTCAAAATATCTCTGATACTGTAGTACATTCAAATGAATAGCCAATTTTAACTGTCTGATGATGTTGACAAAAATGTAGTGCTGATCTAATTAAATGATAAAAACTTATGTTGATGTTGTTTTCAAATATAGGTAGACATTCACGCATTTATTGCTTATTTATTTGCAAAAATGTGTGAAAAAACTATTTTTGTATTCTATTTTTTTTTGTAAATCACAACCTACTATGTCTACACACACACACACAAAACACAAAACATGACACAAAAAATAGGATGCCACAAAGAATCAAGCCATTGTATATGAAAGGATCAGTTTGAAGCCAGTATTAAAGGGATGATAAGCCGGGTTAGTGTGAGCTGCGAAGATCCGGAATGTCAGACAGTTGCAGAGCAGACAGTAGACAGGTTAGTGAAACTAATCGGCAGAGGGGGACATCTGGGATCGGTGTTGGCCATGTTGGATCAAAGCCCAGAGCGGAGCAGACTGAAGCAGCAGTTGTCAGGGAGATGAAAAGACATCTGGCTGGCATGATGACAGTATAGTCATGGGTGAGGTGTGTGTGTTTGAGTGAGACAGTGTGTGTGTGTATGTGTGTGTGGGGCGCATAAATCAAGACTTGAGGGTGACCTGTCTGACCAGGGATTGTATGGCATGTCTGCGTGTTTGCCAGTGTCTGTCTAGAAGAGGGCTTGGGTACTGTGTGTGTCCAGTCTAGGCACTGTTCCAATAAGTCTGTGTGTGTATTGTTGTGTGTCTTCTGGATGTGTGTCTGTTTGTGTGTGTGTCTGTCTGTGTGTGCACATGTGACAGTAACACGCCAGACAGCACTGTAACAAGACCTGTTTCTGCTTCCAAGTCTCCCTGTTGGGAGCTGATACAGCGGATGTTTCTGAGAAAGCTCTCAGACTAGCATAGCCTCTGCACAGCTCTCAGTCGATCCTAATGGGAGAATCGATTCTCCTGCCTGGCTAATGGCTAATGGCTAACACCGTCACTACGCATCTGTCTCCATGGAACACTGATGGATGCAGCATAGAGTGGAGTCCTATAGCGGTTGTCACGGTAAAGAGAAAGTGATTAGAGGGAACTCACTGCCCAGCTTTCAAACTGAATCTGTGGAGAAAGGTCACATCCATCATGGAGGACACTGCACATTAGAAATGGCCAAGAATATTTACTCTAGGCCTATAGTATAGCAGACTATAGTGTATGAGTTGTACAGTGTAGTGTGGTTATACAGTGTAAATGTTTGGAAGTATGTACACAATATGTACATAAAAGTCTGAGAAGAGATACCAAAAGAATAGAGCCAGATCAGAACCAGATTGAAAGTGAATCAAACTAATCAGTGTGGGAATTAATCAGGGGTCCATTTCCCAAAACCATAGTTGATAACTAGCAACTTTGTTGGTTGAATTGCAACTGTCAATTGCCAAACAACTGAGTCGTTAACTGGTTAGCTACTGTGTATGGCTTTGGGAAATGGATCCCAGACCAGGGTGGGATGGAGGCTGTGTATGGTCTGGAATCAGCTGTTCTGGGGCAAGAGGCCAAGAAAGTGCGGTGAGGAAGACAAGGAGGAAGAGGAAGATGAGAACTGGGCCTGAGATTCACAAAGGTGGTTAGCATCAAGAGCCCAAGGGGCCGAAGGGGAGTCTGGAGTTGCCCAAGGACAGGGTCAAAGTTCAGAGGTCAAAGATAAAGGTGCTAGTAGTGGTGGGTGTGGGAGGTTGGAGGGGGGTTACCTTCTGTCCCAGGGCCCCTGTGTTCCTGTGCCCCAGTGCAGTGCGGCTGGGCTTCACTGGCTTAGAAGGGGGTTCAATCAACCTTATGGGGGCTCTTTGAAACACCTGTGTGTGTGTGTGTGTGTGTGTGTGTGTGTGTGTGTGTATGTGTGTGTGTGTGTGTGTGTGAGAGAGAGATAAAGAGAGAGACAGAGAAAGATTGTGTGTGTGTGAAATGCGGAGGTGTATAAAGTAAAAAAGAAAAAAAAAACAACATCTGTCATGTTCCCATTACTTGGGGCCGAGAGGGCCTAGCACAGGGCTGTAAAAACGTCAGGACCGCATGTTACAGCCTTGCCACACTCAGCAAGAACAAGGAGTCATGCCCTTGTCCTTATGGCTACCGCTACACACACACACACACACACACACACACAAACACACACAAACACACACACACAAACACACACACACACACACACAAGAGCCAAACGCAAGCTAGACAGAAGTGCTCTAATGCAGAGCCATTCTCTGTTTGTTCCCTCTGTAATGGCTGATTATAGTCTGCCTAGTCAAGTGGTTCCTAGCTGACTTCCTGGATGCAGAGGAGGGTATGGAGGGTATGGAGGATACTGTAAAGAATTAGATGGGTTAGGTCTGAATTTAATGACTTCCACTGACATAGTTTTTAAGTGAGGGAAACGGCAATGCACAGAACATAACTGAAGTGTTTTGAGAAGAGTTGAGATGGTCTTCGCCAAACTGAATTTAAAAGAATAGTCCGGGGTAAATCAACCCTGTTGCTCAAGGTCACTCGAGGTCAATGAGGGCTATGGGTTGATATACACCATATCTTTCAATTAACTAACCAAAATTAACTATTTTACAACTAAATGAAGTTGGACCGTTAAAACAATGAAGAGAATGGAAACAAACAGAATTAAACAGAATTGAACTGAACTTAACAGAAATGAACCAAATTAACCTGAATTAATGATCTCAGCAGAACTAATTGAAAATGAGTCTGCTGAGTCTGCTATACCTCCAGCTCAGCCATGATCTTCTCCTCCTCATCCTCGTCCTCCTTCACCCCGGAGGCAGCGATGGTGGGGGGCGTGGAGGAGGGCCGTGGCGAGTCCGAGGTCGAAGGTCGTCTCAGTTTGACGGGTGGAGTCTGTGTCTGAGGGGGTGTGTCTGTCTCATTGCAGTCCTCTGTGTTTTCCAGCTGAGACGGGGAAAAGATGGAAGAGTCACGGTAAGAGAGCTGGGAACACTGTGTGTGAGTGTGCATGTGTGTGTGTGTGTGTGTGTGTGTGTGTGTGTGTGTGTGTGTGTGTGTGTGCGACAAAGTGTACATGCCTTGTATGTGTGTGTGTCTTTATTCATGTGTAAGTGTGTGTGTGTGTATGTGTGTTGTACCTTGATAGTCTTGGTGGTGACAATAACCTCCCCTGATCGGGTGGTGGTGAGTCCGTGTGCGGAGGGGAAACTTCGACGGGGTGGGGGTGGGGGAGGGGACTTGGAGGGCTTCTCTGTCCTGTACCGTGGTACAGTCAGCTCACCTGCAACACACACACACACACACACACACACACACAAACTAAGTGTTCAACATCTGTAAGAACAAGATCTTTAATAAAATCTTTCATATTCTTTAAGAAAAACCTTGTGTTTTTTCTCCTGCAGCTGCCTTTCTACAGACACACACACACACACACACACACACAAACACACTGGAGGAGTTAAGAGCCGTTGAAATGGGGCCTCTCATTTTCCCCCTCACTGTGCCAACCAGCCGCTCCATCCTCTCGTTGCCATGGCAATAGCAGCCTCTCTGAGAGGAGGATGCAGTGGCAGCGACATACAGACCCTCTGATGAACGATTACCATCAGACAGTACTTCTGCTGGAGTGTGTGTGTGTGTGTGTGTGTGTGTGTGACAGTACATCTGTGAGTCTAGGAGGTGTAGGAATGTGTGTTTAGTTTTTCTAGAATGTGTTAGTCTTTGCGAGTGCTTGTGTGTGTGTTGTTTGTGTGTGTGTGTTTGTGTGTGTACATAAGGTAACTAGGTCTTTTTGTGTCTTTATGTCACTGGATCAACAGAACAAGAATTAAAATATATATGTGTGTGTGTGTGTATGTGTATATGTGTGTATCTGTATGTATGTATGTGTGTGTGTGTATACGTATGTAGATGTGTGTGTGCATGTGCTCTCGCACAAATGTGTGTGTTTGTGTGTGTTTATGAAACACAAAGCCCAGAATGGCACTCCACAGAAGCCCTTGACAAGCCTCAAAGCTGCCCACTCTCAATCACACCAAAGCCTCTGTGGCCTTGTTAGCCTAACTAGTGCAGCCTTACAGATGGGCTCAATCCCCATTGGCTGCATGCCTCCGGGTCCTCAGTGCCAGAGCTACTGCAGCGCAGACCTTATCTGATCTGGGACCAGACGGATGCCTTCATTACTGTGGCTTAAGGTGTGAATGTTTAACACAAGCGGCCTTCAAAGGATCATGCCTGAGCTTAAACAGGCATCCTCTGAAGGTGCTAATGAGTGTAGCTGGTAAGATCTTTCATAGACACAGTGTGTGTGTGTGTGGGAGTGCCTGTCACTTCTCCTGTCTTCTCACATTCTTGTCTTTTTGCCTCCTTTTTTCTCCTCTTTTCTTCTCTTCAGTTCTGTTCCTGTCTTCCTTGTCTATCCCTTCCTGTTCTCCTGAAAACTGTTTCTTTTTTCCCTCTGTTCTTGACACACACATCCATTCACCATATGGACCTATGCCTATGAGAAAACCTCCTGCAGTCTCACCAGATCCCCTGCGGGAGGCGCTCTCTTTCCCCGGCAACTTGTTGCTAGGCGTGGGGGCCTTGCTGGGCTGGTGCTCGGGGGTGTGCGAGGGGCTAGGGTTGTTGGAGGTGGTGCCCCCTAGTGCCCCGGGGAGGGAGCTGAGTTGTGGCTTGGGTGGCACGGCGGGCTTGCTGATCTGCTTGGCGGCGAAGTCGAGGTCAGGGATGGCCTTCATGAGCTCGGCCTGCGTCTCCTCCAGCAGCCGGTTGATGTCCTGCGTGCTGAACTGCGTCAGGCTGGCACGCTTCTGCTCCCAGTCTCGCTCCGCCGCCTGACGGCGCATACACACACACACGCAAGAGCACAAGCGTGCACACGCACAAACACACACACATATAAATTAATGTCTAAAATATGTCCATACACATGCATGCAAACAGACACACAAGCACAGACATACTGTGCACTGACAAGCACAGACAGCACAGACAGTGCTGTTCTTCGTTTATTACAATGAAGGGTACTAAGGAAACGCATAGAACAAATATAACCTGCAGTACTTCACTAAACAATACAATTACGGTCCTTTTAGGTATCGGCAGTATATACATATACATACACACGCTGCAAGGTGAAACAGAAGAAAGGGGCATAGAGGGCAACCAACAGTGTCATCAGAGTTACAATACACACACACACACACACACACAAAATCTAAATTCACATGGACTTCTATCCATACATATGAAAGAAAAAGAAATAACGTTCTTCCATACCAGGCGGACTTCCACTGCCGACACCTTATCGGTGTCCCTGCGGCAGCTGCTGGACATGTCCTCCAGGCTGCTTCTCTTGGGTGTGCCCGCCACGGGGCCATCCTGTTCGGGTACTGAGCCGTCAGCCGCCCCTGTGCCCACGGGCATCCAGTTGGCCAAGGCCGAGCCTCCGCCCAGGGCGCCCGTCAGCTCGGGCAGTCCGAGCCCAGGACTGTTGAGGATGTCCAGGTCGGGAGTCTTGGTGAAGTCAGGCTCACCAGGTTTGGTGGGCTGACTGGAGAAGTCTTCTGGCCCGCGCCAGTGACCCTCTGTGACTTGTCTGTACATACACACACACAGACACAAACACACACAGCTTTCAGACAAAGAGGCTCAACTCGAACAGAAGTTCTGATGTACATAAATTCATTTCATTGATATTACTCTGTAACAAGGGCTCTATACATATGTGTAGACGCTTTTGAGAATCTGTGTGTGTGTGTGTGTATGTGTTACCTGCGCAGCAGTGTGAGTGTGTCTGTGATGGTGCGGCACCGTTTCAGCAGTGCGTCCAGCCTCAGCGGCTCCTCCTTGAGGAACTTGACAGCCTCCACCTCCACCCGCAACACCACCCGCATCTTACTCTGCAGGCTGGGGAACTGGTCTAAACACACACACACACACACACACAGACACACACAAATACAGACAGCCCCACGCACTTATTATCACTGCTCACTTTTGAAGTCTGTTCTAATCAGTGTTGGTGTATGTGTAGGTGTTTTAAAGTTCTCTGAAGGTCTCTTTTAA
>JAIFZK010000002.1:9887500-9910000 GCA_027481765.1 Tenualosa thibaudeaui
AAAAAAAAAAAGAAAAAAAAAAAACAGGAGCCATATTCAGTATTTCCACAGCAATCTAAACGCAAACCACCTTTAGATTCAGTGCTGGAGAAATAAGCACTAGCATAAGGCACGTAAGGGGTCTCATGCTGAGGAGACATCACACACACACGCACACACACACACACACACACACACACATATATATCAAGAAAATCTGAAAAAAAGATCCTCCTCATTCGCCATTCATTCGCAAATCATCAATATGCAATAACTCTCACGATAACTTACACACACATATCCATAACGCACACATATGCACACAACACATACACACCCACACAAACACACACACACATACACACAAACAGCATTCATTTACATCCAAATGAATGCCAGCTAAATATGGCGTTTCCAGATCAATTACTACACATGTGAAACCACAGGGAATCACAATGACAGCTAAACAAGGCAATCTCACACCAAGTGCATATCCCATAATAACACACTTGAGGGGAGCGATCTCACATGCCACACATGAATACACACCCCTTGCACATCTTTACTCTTGAGTGACCTATTCTGGGTCTGACACATTCACACAAAAACCCCGGGACTCTTTCTAGAACATTCTCTGGTCTTGAAGACACAAAAGGATCCTCGCAAATCACAGGTCTCTTCAAGCACCATTCAGGGGGTGGACAACTGAACACCTGGGATACAATGAAAACATTTCAAACCTCTAGCAGACAACACGGGCCCCTGGGATACACACTCACACACACACATGCAGGGGTATTTCATCTCCAAAGCAACGCAGATGGGATGTCCAAATATCAACACAAACACACACAGACACACATACGCAACATATAAACAAGACCTTCCAGGAAGTTGACAGACACAAAGGGTGGTCCCTTCTCCTACTAAGCACAACTATACCCCCCCCCCACCACCACCACCACCACCTTTTCACACCAGACACACACTATAAATAACACTGCAACACTGGCCCAATTCCAGAACAGGGCCAGAATGGGCCCAACTGTCTAGGTTAGAACTCCCCCTCCCCGGCACCATCCCACAGCCCACCCACTCTCTGGGGGGTTAACAACAGGACAATAGGACACCAGCATGCCCTGGGGACACAGGGCAGCACAGTACAGAGACAGAGAGGCAGAGTAGTGGGGGGAAAGGGGACAGATAGGACAGACAGACGGGGCAGGACAGACAGACAGGGACAGATACCTTTCCTCTGTCTATACCGTCCAGCTGCAACACAAAGCAGTACACACTAGTTACCACACAAACAAAGAGAAGGCGTGTGAGAGAGAGAAAGAGAGAGAGAGCGAGGAAGGGTGAGAGTGAAAGAGAGAGGGGGATGTGAGAGCGAGGTATGGATGGAGAGAGAGAGAAAGAGCAAGAATGGGTAATGAACTGTTTCTTAATGCTTGTTAAATCCTTTGGCAACACAGATATAATTATTTGTCATGCCATTTTGAATTAGACTGAGACAGAAAGAAGGAAGGGAGAGAGAAAGGAAGAGAGAGAGAGAGAGAGTGAGAGAAATAGAGTGAGGGATGTTAATGTCGACAGAAACAGATAGAAGAAAAAAATGCTTTCTGACAGAGAGCATGCTGGGATTGATCACACAGACCTCACACTACTGGCTCAGCAGAGACATATTAATATAAAGTGAGAAAGAGAGGGAGCGAGAGAGAGAGAGAAAGGACGAGGAAAACTAACAAAACAATGCAAAGGGAGTCTGATCAGGTTGTGAGATGTGTACAGTGCTTCAGGGGCTAGATGAATGTGTGAGTGTGTTGTTCTGAGATTCCCTGATGCTTGGTATGATTATGTGTGTGTGTGTGTGTGTGTTTGAAGTTGGCAGCAGGAGGAGTTGATACTTACGTTCTGTGGCGGAGCAGTCACTTGCAGTTTCCCCCTTCTCACTGAAATGGACATTCAAGTCAGTGCACACACACACACAATAAAAAGACAGCAAGGGAGATAGTCAAGATGTACCCTTCAGCCCCTTGGCATATATCCAATGTCCCACAATAAAACAGGGAAAAAAGCATGTAAAGCCCAAATGAACATGCAATGTGGATGCAAAGAACTGTGGGTAATGTAGTTTTTCCTACGGGCTATCTGGTCCTCTGGTGAGCACACTCTGGACGAGGCCAGTCAGACTGGCAATCTGCTTCTCCATAGCCTCCATCCGTTCTCTAAGAAACAATTAGCACACAATAAAGATTTCATTTGTTAAACCAGACTTTCAACATACACACTCTATTTAAGCCCTTTTTTGAGCACAAAATCCATCTTCATTTCACAGATTTAGAAAGATAGAGGGAGTTATCTAAACCCGTAAAATCGAACCATGGTGAACCACTGCCTTACTGACAAAACAGACAACACCCACAGAAACACACACTCAGATAACCAAAGACAGACGGGAGGAACCCATACACACTCATATAAAAACCGACATCTATGCAAAGTGTTCAACTGATATAACTGAGGCACATATGGACATATGGCAATGATGCTTCTCTCTGTACCCTATACAGACAATCAGAAGCACACACACACACACACACAAACATACACACACGTCCTGTCTCTCCTGTATAGATATAGATAGATAGATAGATAGATAGATAGATAGATAGATATAAACTAGTTTCAGTGCTGCTCTGTTTGGAGCATTCTTCCTGTTCACCTATAAAGCACACAGACATGTAGAGCCTGCACTCTCATATATACACAGATATACACTCTAATCACATCTCTTACCTTGTTTCCGTCTCGTTGCCAGGCAATGGTGAACTGAACCCTGGCACGCCGGTCTGCTCCCCGCCAAGGACACAGAGCTGCTCCGGTCCGGCACTGCTCACCCTTGACTTGGGACTGTCCATGAAGACAGCACCATCCTGTCGGAACACCTGCCTGCCAGGGGAGCCCCTGCCGGGCTGCCCTGTGTATGGATCTCTCCCGTCAGGGATTTTCTGCGGGGAAGCCGGCGGAAGCCTCCGGAAGCCCATGGTGGCGTAGGGGTCGGCATAGAGTGCAGCGGCTGCTGCGGCGGCGGCCGCGGCGTGCGCCGCCGTGGTGGGCCCCCCGGGCCTGTAGAGGGCGCCCTCAAGCTCAGACTGGAGCGCGGCAGCCGAGTAGGAGGTGAGCGAGCGCACAGAGCCGCGGCGCAAAAGTGGGTCACGGAGCGCGGCCAGCGCCTGGGGCGACGCCACGCTCAGACGGCTCTCGGGCACAAGGGCGTAGGGGTCGGCATAGATGCTGTCACCTCCAGCGCCCCTCAACAGCACGACGCTCTTGGACCCTGCCGACGAGGGCTCCTCGTCGGGTTTAACGTCACGCCGCTCCAGAATGGCGCTCGGGGACGGGCCGAAGCCTGCGTGCGGGTGAGGCTGGCCGTGGCCGTGCCCGTGGGACGGAGTCTGCTGGGGGGTGTGGCCTGCCGAGTGGTGGGCGGGGTGGGGGTGCGTGTAGGCGGAGTGCTGAGACGGTGCCACCTGCTGTTGGGGCGAGCCATGGGAGGGGCCGGCGTAGGAGGAAGGACGGCCCCCGGCGTAGGAGAGGCGGGCGTGTGAGGAGCGAGAGGGTGAGCCCTGCGGCGGCGAGGAGGAGGGGAGCTGGTTGAGGCGTCGCGTTGGAGAAGAGTCCCGCGAGGAGTACACCAGCTCCCTCTAGAGGAGAGAGAGAGAAGCACAATTTTTACTATTGATCGATCGATCGATTGATTAGACAGAAAATAGTGATGGGGGCTAGTGAGAGGGACAAAAGGACAGAAATTACTTCTTTATCTGGAATGACAGATAGACATCTATCGTAGTGCAATCCAAATTTGGCTTAAAGTAGTCTTACATATAAACAGTATTAAAAGCATCTGTTCATTTGGTGCTCTGAGGGTAAAGGTGACACCTATGTCTCCAAATGAAGAGACCTTCAATTATGCTAGATACCTTGCACACACCTTTTATGCACAAGGCCAAAATTACCAATGATTATGACAATAACTTTACAAGAATAGCCACATAGTTGTCTAAAGCATTACACAGGGGCTGATATTTCAGCAATTTTAATGCATAACAAGTGCCCCCTCACACACACACACACAAAAACAGACATCTGTGCAAAGTGTTCAACTGATATAATAAAAAGAGGCACATATGCCAATGGTCCCTCTCTCTGTACCCTGTACAGACAAACAGAAGTGCACACACACAGAGACACACACACACACACACACACACACGCGCACACACACACACACACACACGTCCTGTCTCTCCTGTGTGGACATAAACTAGTTTCAGTGCTGCTCTGTGTGGAGCATTCTCCCTACTCATCTCCTCTTGTTTACTAAGACCCTCCGCAAGCACCCCAACTGTTTTTGTGCTGGCCCAATTTTCAAGCATGTACACACACACAGACACACACAAACACAAAAACCGACATCTGAACACCGACATCAGGGGTTCAACTGATATAATGAGAAGAGGCACATATGGCAGTGGTCCCTCTCTCTGTACCCTACACAGACATACAGAAACATACACACACACACACAAACACATAAACACATACCCTCAGGTACCAACACCTTTCTCATCCTCCTGTCTCTCCCTCTTTCATCTCGCTCACTCTCTTCTCTCATTTCTCAAAACAGACATTCATCTTTTATTTCCATCCAGCTGCACTCTCTCTCCTGTTTCTTCATGCCTTTCTTGCACTGTCTCTTCCTTTCATTATAGTTTCTTCTCAGTCTCTGCCTCTCTTTCCTTGACTCTGTTCAAAGACAGTTTGTACTATTGACTGATTGATTGATTGATTGAAAATACTAGTGATAATTAAGCAAAACTAGAATCCATGCCAAGGATGAAACAAGTACGTGTCACTGGGTTCCTTCCATATTTTGCCAGTTAAACGGAGAGGAGAGGAGAGGAGAGAGAGGGAGAAAAAGAGGAGAAGAGATGTAGAAGAATAATAAAGTTATGGAGTGAAGAGGGGAAGGAGAGATGGACAGAATGAGGGAAATAAAGGTGTCAGAGAAAGTCAGAAAGATGGAGTGATACAGTACAGGAGAGGAAAAGAGAAACATTAAGAGAAGAGATGTTTGGAGGCTGGATAGAAAAGAAGGAGTGACAGAGAAACAAGGCAGTGAAATTGGGGTCAACAAGGGTAAAGGTGAGAGGCGAAACAGACAGATGGAGAGTGATGAATGAAATAAACATAGAGCAGGAAGAGAGGAAACAGATAGAGAGATGAAATAGAAAAAGGAGTTAGTGGGAAGGAATGTTGAGTATCATGAAGTAAATGGAGTGGAAGAGACACAGTGAAAGAGAGAGCAGAGAACGAGCGAAGAAGAAATACATATGAAATGAACTTGGAAAAAGATAGAGATCCAGCATAGAAAAAGACAGAGAGAGATGACAGAGTAAATGAACAGGGGAGAGATAGAGGGAGAGACAGAGAGAGAGACAGAGAGAAGGAGAGAGATGTCAAGAGAGAGAGAAAAAAAAGAGAACAGACCAAAAGAGAGGAGAGAAAAAAAGATAAAAGTCACCACAGAAGGAGAGGAAGACATCTCTGTGTCATGTCAAGCAGAGAGAAATGAACTAAGACAAGAGGTGAGAGAGGTGAGAAAGAGAAAGAGCAAAAGGAGGAAGAGAAAAGGAGGTAAAGAAAAGAGGAGCAGACAGATGAAAATGAGCATGGAAGAAGGGAGAGAGAGAAAAAAAGAAAATGAAAAGGTAAAGTAAGGCAATGGAGAGGTAAGCTGAGGTGAAGACTTAAGACACCTTTTATATCCCGCGGGGTGGGAAGGCTTTGAAGTAGTAAACACTCACCTTTGGTTTAATATTCACTGTGTGTATATGTGTGTGTCTGTGTATATGTGTGTGTGTGTGTGTGTGTGTGTGTGTGTGTGTGTGTGTGTGTGTGTGCCAGCATCACAACAATCAAACAGAAAATTAATCAGCTTCAGTTGCAATACAGGAGAATTCCACAAGCCACACACACACATCTGAGAGAGAGATGGAGAGAGAGAGAGAGAGAGAGAGACCAAGAATGTGTGTGAATGAGACTGAACACAAATGCATTTGCTTAATTTTTCTGTGCCAGAGTCAGACAAACATATCTCAAACCACACAAACACACACACAAACATCTGCGCAAGGTGTTCAACTGATATAATGAGAGGAGGCACATATGGCAGTGGTCCCTCTCTCTGTACCCTACACAGACATACAGAAACACACACACACACACACACACACACACACACACACACACACGTCTTGTCTCTCCTGTGTGGACATAAACTAGTTTCAGTGCTGCTCTGTGCTGCTCACTCATCTCCTTGTTTGTTAAAAGCCTCCACTACCACCCCAACTGTTTTTGTGCTGGCCCAGTTTTCACCCCCCCCCCCCCAACACACACACACACACACACACACACACCCATGCACATAGACACACACACAAACACATACCCTCAGGTTACCCACACCTTTCTCATCCTCCTGTCTCTCCCTCTTATATCTCTCTCTCTCATTTCTCTAAACAAACCACCACCCATCTTTTATTTCTACACAGCTACCCACTCTCTCTCTCATCTCTCCATGCTTTTCTTTTACTGTCTTTTCCTTCCACTCCTCCATCTCTCTGCCACTCTTTCCTTGACTCTGTTCAAATATCTACTCAGTCTGGGTGAAACCAGACAGACAAAACTGAATTCGCTCTGCAGCGACACCATTTAAATTTAAAAGATGTACAAAAAGATTTCGCGAGAGTGAGATTTGCGAAGCAGTCTGGTGTTACCGGGGCTTACAATACTCTTTTTTTCTTACTTTGCATCTTTTCTCTCTCATTTCCTCCACCCTCTCTGTGTCACACTCTTTTACTCATCTCTTCTACCTCTCTCTTTCTCTCCCTTCCTCTCTCTCACCCTCCCTTTCTCTCTCTCTCTCTCTCCCCTTCTGTGACACTTGCTCCCAGCTCTGCAGTATCACTCCTCTTTTGCACCACAGTAAGAGGATATGTTTTGGTATCAGTTCAATCACTCCTTAGCAAACAAGCAACCCTCCACAGACAAACACACACACACACTCGCAGAGACACACACAGACAAACACACACACACACACTCACACAGACACACAAAGACACACACACACACACACACACACACACACACATACACACATACACACACACACTCCGTCAACACCCGCCCACTGTACCCTCATTTCCAAATTGTACTGGTTATCAAGCTCTGCCCCTCACCCACCTTCCAAACACACTGTCTTACATAACAAACAAACACCTGATATTTACACTTGTAAACATCCACACAAACAACAAAACACAAACGCCTCCAGGACGGGGTCAGTTCGTCAGTGAGATAAGGCAAGCATAGCACAGCTTTGAGAGGTAACACAGCCAGTGCTTACCACCCACTGCCCACAACCTGCCCGCCAATCCGTTTGAGTGGCAGCAGAGTTCACTACACAGAGAAAGTGAGACATTTTAATTAAGTCTTAATAAATCTCTGAAAATGTTGGCCGTGTGTGTGGCCCTAAAGTGATTTAGGGTAGATCGACTTTCAAACTCATTTTCCCTATCTCTTCTCTCTCTCTCTCTCTCTATCTCTATCTATCCATCTCTGTCACACACACACGTGCACACACACACACACACACACACACACACACACACACACACACACACACACACACACAAAGACACTGTACAGTGTACACACTGTAAAGACAGATGCACACACCCAAACTCAATCCCTGCCTCCCATACACACACACACACACACCCTCACCCTGAGGTCTCCATTGGCCACGTGCTGGGCGTGGTGATGCAGGTGCTGTGGCGTATGTGGCAGCGTGGCGTAGTGCTGGTCCCTGACGTGCCCCCCGCCGTGTCCGCCTCCGTGCCCCCCACCGCCTCCATGCCCCCCACCGCCGCCGCCGCTCAGCGGCGCCTCGCGACAGTACACCTTGATGACGCAGCGGTCGTGCACGTCGCGAGGGTCCTCCAGCTCGTAGAAGACGTTGCGCGCCTCGTCCTTGACCAGGATGGCAGTGCTGGGCGCGCGGAGGGCGCCCATGGTCAGCTTCTGCGGGAACATGTGGACTAGCAGCGCGTGCAGCGTCTCCATGCTGGTCAGCTCGTGAGTGATGTGCACGCGCCGGACCTCATCGCCCAGCTGGAGGAAGAGCACGCCTGTGGAGGGAGGAGGAGGAGGTGCGGGGATGGAGAGAGTGAGAGAGAGAGAGAGAGAAAAAGAGAGAACATAGAGAGGAAGAGAGGAACATGAGGTGAACAGAGAGACAAAGGAGAGGATGGGGGGATGAGAGATGTAGAGAGAGGGGGGAGTGGAGAAGAGGAAGAGGAGGAGGTGAAGAAAAGAAAGGATATGGGGTGAGAAGAGAGAGGGAGAGAGAGAAAAGAGGAAGAGGAGGTGAAGAGAGAAATAAAAGAGTGGGAGGACGAATGAAGGGAGAAAGGAGAGAAGGAGAGTAGGAAGAGGAGGAGAGTAGAAAAGGGGAGAAAGGATGGAATGAAAAAGAAAGAAAGAAAGATAGAAAGAAAGAATAATAGCAAGTAGAAGATGGTGTGGGCATACCAAAGGAGGGAAGGAGGAAGAAGAGGAGAGTTGGATAAGAGAGAGAAATAAAGAGAGGAGAGAGAAGCACAAGTAGTAGGAGAAAGTGAAGGAAAGATAGAGAGAGGAAAATGGAGGGACATGGAGGGATACAAAGAGACAACAGCAGAGACACAGAACAGCCAGAGTACATAACACAGGAGGAGGAGGAGAGGTCAGGAGAGGAGGAGAGAGGAGAGCAGGAGGATACGAGTGACAAGGAAGAGCAGAAATGGAGAAAGAGAAAGAGCAAGAGCAGAGAAAGGGAGCGAGAGTGAGAAAGAGATAGGGAGAGATAGAGAGAGAGATAGAGAGAGAGAGAGAGAATGTACAGAGATATTAAGTGAGAAGCAGAATATAGGACCAGGACACATGGTATACCCAAGACCCAGAGAAAAAAGAAAGGTAAGGGGAAAACGGGAAAGAAAGAAAGAGAGAGAGAGAACAGATGGAGAGGGATGGCAAAAAAAGAGTCAGGGAGTTAAAAAAGATAAGTCGTCTGAGTTGAGTCATCATGTACGCACACACGCACACACACACACACACACACACACACACACACACACACACACACACACACACACACACACACACACACACAAAAACACAACCACAACCACAACAGCAGGTCTGCTGGAGCCCTGCCATTCTGGTGCAGCCCTTGACAGTTTTCACACCAATAATACATTTTCTCTACTGCTTGTGGAAGCTGCACCCCCCCATCAACTACACGACGTGGAGCCAAGTTCCCAGAAGCACCGTGGTGATCGCGTCTGACAGAACAACTCCATAAATATATACTTTTAATACACTTATACAGGATTAACGTCAGAGAGCAGAGAGTTGGCATTGACAGATTACATCCAATATGAACCACTCAAAGTAATGACTGATAGTTTCAATATACACTTGCTCCACTACAAGACAGATTTGTTTACATTCAGACTACATCTAAAGTCTGACAAGAGATCTCAAATAACAATTTTGTTAATGGCTGAGCTGAAAGGCACCCACACGAGAAATATATCCATTCAAATAATACATTCCGTGTATACACAACCACTTGGAACTGGACATTTTCTGTATTCCTGTATTTCCTGTGATGCTATGCATTGCTAAAATGGTATAGTGGTACTGCAAGATACACAATTCCATTGTATTTACATTGTACTGCTACGAGTCACCCTCAAGGCTTTTGGGTCCCTCCCACCAGGAGAATGCCATTTTTTAGCGTGTGTGTCATGATCCTGCTCGCGTCTATCCGGCCTCCTACTGGACTAATGAAGTGTTGCAAGCTCCGTGTTTTGTTTACCTTTTCCATGTGTTCTTGTTTTGCTGTCTGCCCTGCCCCTTTCCCCCTTCCCGCTCTGCACCCGGTCCTCACGCCCTTGATTGTTGTAATGATTTTCACCTGTTCCTTGTTTGTGTCATTGCTCTGTTCCCTATATATTCCCCAGCTCTTTCCTTGCTCCTTGTCTGATTGTCTGACCGTGTTCCTTGATGTGTGCTCTTCTCATGTTTCGCCTGCTCCAGTGTTACATTCCTGTGAATTCTGATTTTCGTGTTTTGCCTGCACCCGTGTTCGCTTACCTGTGGATTTTGTATCCAGAACTTTTGCCTACCTGTTTTCTTGGATTAACTTTCTACGATCGAGAGGATTGCTTCTTTGTTTTTGCCGTCTATGTTTAATATTAACAAGACCGGATCTTTTGTGTGTTTTCCCCCAAAGACTTATATGATTTTGTGTTGGACTTCCCTTCTGTTTTTTGGATCTTCTGAGCTTTGTTCCCTTTTTGAATTTTCCCTGATCATTGTAAAATAAACCTTTTGCTCCGATCTGCTTTTGGGTCCCCGTCAGTCTGTTACAGTACAATCAGACCAAGAAGATGGACCCAGCGGATCCAGGACAATTCTCTTCGGCTATTCAACAACATGGGTCTCTGCTGGGCCGGCATCAGGCACAGATCGAAGACCTTAGAGCCGAGATACGGAGCCTCAATTCCAGGGTTCAGCCCCTCCAGTCGACCATGGGTTTCTCTGTGCAGCCTGAAGCCCCAGCACCAACCGCTCAAGCGGCATCATTGTTCCGCGAGCCCAGATTGCCTCCACCCGAGAGGTACGCCGGTGAGCCTGGTACCTGTCGTTCATTTTTGTCCCAGTGCTCCTTGATCTTTAGTCTGCAACCCGGATCATTCTCCACCGAGCGAGCCAAGGTGGCTTACGTCATCACCCAGTTGTCAGGACGAGCTCGAGAGTGGGGAACGACGGTTTGGGAGGCGGAGTCCCCAGCCTGCGATGATTTTCGAGAATTCGCCTCCGAGATGAAGCGGGTTTTCGACCGATCCAAACACGGGCACGAGGCTGCTCGGGAATTGCTCCATCTACGCCAGGGTTCCCGATCTGTTTCTGACTTCGCCATAGACTTCCAGACCCTGGCTATCTCATCTGGCTGGGGTAAGAAGGCATTGTTCGACACTTTTCTAAACGGTCTCTCTGAAGAATTGAAGGATGAATTAATATCCCATGATCTGCCTGAGACCTGCGAGGGGTTGGTCAATCTGGCCATCCGTGTCGACACTGG
Organism: Tenualosa thibaudeaui; assembly: GCA_027481765.1. Taxonomy (NCBI): domain Eukaryota; kingdom Metazoa; phylum Chordata; class Actinopteri; order Clupeiformes; family Clupeidae; genus Tenualosa; species Tenualosa thibaudeaui. Next base: position 9,898,740 of record JAIFZK010000002.1, read on the forward strand.
GTTGCAGCAACGTCGACGGTTTAGCTGTGGGCGGAGGAATTTCCCGTCTCGCCACCTCCTCTTCGTCATCTCCCGTCATGGCAACCCCAGAGCCCATGCAGGTGGACCGGACTCGTCTGAGTGTGGAGGAGAGACGGCGAAGATTACAAGCCCACCTTTGTCTATACTGTGGCAAGCCCGGACACTATCTCGCCGCTTGCCCGGTAAAAGCCCACGCTCACCCGTGAGAGGGGTACGGGTGAGCGCCACTACAACTAACCCCTCACCTACCCAACGAACCCTCCTTCCTGCCGTCCTGACCTGGGGAGAACAACGACAAGAGACAGAGGTCCTCGTCGATTCGGGTGTGGAGGAGAATTTCGTCGACGCCGGTCTGGTGAGCCAGTGGGGGCTGCCCGTTGAGAACCTCAAGGTGCCCCTGGTGGCCAATGCCTTAACGGGAGTCAAGCTGGCTACTGTCCGTCAGGTCACCATACCGGTGAGTCTCTCTCTGCTCCACACCCACTGTGAATCGATTAGATTCTTTGTCATTGACTCTCCTGACTCCCCTGTTCTCCTAGGACACCCCTGGTTAATCAAACACAATCCCCATATAGACTGGCAGGAGAGTAAAATTATTGCTTGGTCTCCCACCTGTCAGGCTAACTGTCTCCCTGCTCCTAGTGTTTCTGTGAGGTCTGTCCCTGTCCAACCCGAGGAGTTTCCTGATCTGTCTGCTGTACCCCCAGATTACATGGACCTCAAGTCAGTTTTTAGCAAGTCCCGCGCCTCTGCCTTGCCCCCTCACCGATCCTATGATTGTGCCATCGACCTCCTTCCTGGCGACTCCCCACCTAAGGGGCGAATCTACTCTCTTTCCCGCACCGAGACGGAGGCCATGAACAAGTACATAAGGGAGTCCCTTGCTGCAGGCATAATCCGCCCGTCCTCGTCCCCTGCCGGAGCCGTTTTTTTCTTTGTCTCCAAGAAAGATGGCTCGCTCCGGCCATGTATTGATTATCGTGGTCTGAATAATGTAACCATTAAGAATCGTTACCCTCTCCCCCTCATGTCATCCGCCTTTGAGCTCCTGCAAGGGGCCAAAGTTTTCTCAAAATTAGACCTGCGGAACGCTTATCACCTGGTCCGCATACGTGAGGGGGATGAGTGGAAGACGGCGTTTAATACCACTTCAGGACACTATGAATACCTCGTCATGCCTTTTGGACTTACTAACGCTCCTGCCGTTTTTCAGACGATGGTCAACGACATTCTTAGAGATTTATTAAATCATTTTGTTTTTGTTTTTCTGGATGATATCTTGATTTTTTCAAAGTCCCTGTCGGAACACATTGTCCATGTCCGAACGGTCCTGAAACACCTCCTAGATAATCAACTCTATGTCAAGGCGGAGAAATGCGAGTTCCATCAGAAGTCAGTCTCCTTCCTCGGCCACGTCATCTCCCCGGGGTCCATCCATATGGACCAGCAGAAGGTGAGGGCGGTTTTGGAGTGGCCTACACCCACCACTCGCCGAGGTCTGCAGAGTTTTTTAGGTTTCGCCAATTTTTACCGGCGATTCATCCGGAACTTCAGTACCATCGCCACTCCCCTCACTGCCCTGACCTCCTCCAAGGTCAGGTTTGTCTGGTCATCAGAGGCAGAGAGAGCCTTCGGAGAGTTGAAGAGACGTTTTACTTCGGCCCCTGTCCTGACCCAACCCGATCCTGAACGTCAATTTATCGTTGAGGTCGATGCCTCCAAGGTGGGCGTTGGGGCAGTCCTATCTCAACGTTCCTCCCAAGACAACCGTATCCACCCGTGTGCCTTCTTCTCCCACCGTCTTTCTCCTGCAGAGCAGAACTACGATGTGGGAAACCGGGAGCTCTTGGCCATTAAATTAGCCTTGGAGGAATGGAGACACTGGCTGGAGGGCGCCCCGGTCCCATTTCTCGTATGGACAGACCATAAGAATCTACAGTATATTAGTCAAGCCAAGAGATTAAACCCCCGACAGGCACGCTGGTCCCTATTTTTCTCTCGATTCAACTTCACACTCTCTTACCGTCCTGGCCATAAGAACACCAAACCTGATGCATTATCCCGACAGTTCACTTCAGGCAGAGAGAATCCAGATCCAGAACCCATCATTCCCCCTAGTCGTGTTGTTGGAGCGGCCCCAGTCAGTGTCCTGTTAACCGTCTGTATGTTCCCAGCTCTGTCCGTCCACAGGTTCTGCAGTGGGGGCACTCTTCTCTACTCTCCTGTCATCCCGGTTCCAGTCGAACCCTGGCCTTCATCGAGAGACGCTTCTGGTGGCCGTCCATCAGGAGTGATGTCATCCAGTTTGTCCAGTCCTGTCCCACGTGTGCACAAAATAAATCTTCCAACCAACCACCTGCCAGACTGCTTCAACCCCTAGCAATTCCCCGAAGACCCTGGTCCCACATCGCATTAGATTTCGTGACTGGTTTGCCCCCTTCTGATGGTAACACCACCATTCTCACAATTGTTGATTGTTTCTCCAAAGCAGTTCATTTTGTTCCCCTGCCTGGTCTCCCCTCAGCCAAGGACACTGCCCAACTCATGATACAACATGTCTTCCGAATCCATGGTCTCCCCGTAGAAGCGGTGTCTGACAGAGGGCCCCAGTTCACCTCATCTTTTTGGAAAGCCTTTTGTAAATTACTTGGTGCCTCTGTTTGTCTCTCTTCTGGTTTTCACCCACAGACCAACGGACAATCTGAGAGGGCGAACCAGTCATTAGAGACCGTGCTGCGCTGTATGGTTTCCCAGAACCCTTCCGCCTGGAGCCGACAGCTACCTTGGGTCGAGTACGCCATTAATTCCCATGTTTCCTCCGCCACGGGCAAATCCCCCTTCGAGTGCTCCTTGGGCTACCAACCCCCGTTGTTTCCGGACCAGGAGGAGGAGGTTGGGGTACGTTCCGCGGAGGGATTCATCCGGCGCTGTTGGCGGACCTGGAAGCGTACCTGCACCACCCTTCTTCGTTCGGCTGCCCGGATGAAGACCCAGGCTGACAAATGTCGGTCCCAAGCTCCCTCCTACCGTCAAGGCCAACGGGGGTGGTTGTCCACACGGGACCTGCCTCTGAGGGTCGAATCCCGCAAACTTTCTCCACGATTCATCGGTCCATTCCCCATCACCAAGGTCATCAGTCCTACAGCCGTCCGTCTAAAACTTCCCTGTCCTTTACGCCGCATCCACCCCACTTTTCATGTTTCCCGCATCAAGCCCTTTATCTGTAGCCCCATGCATCCGCCTCCTGCTCCCCCCCGCCTCATAGATGGATCTGAAGCCTACACTGTTAAAAGACTTTTGGACGTTCGTCGCCGGGGCCGGGGCGTCCAGTACCTCGTTGACTGGGAGGGCTACGGTCCTGAGGAGAGGTGCTGGGCACATCCTAGACCCCAACCTGATCAAAGACTTCCGCCGCCAACATCCCTCCTCTACCAAAGGGACGCCAGGGGGCGTCCGTTAGAGGGGGGGTACTGTCATGATCCTGCTCGCATCTATCCGGCCCCCTACTGGACTAATGAAGTGTTGCAAGCTCCGTGTTTTGTTTACCTTTTCCATGTGTTCTTGTTTTGCTGTCTGCCCTGCCCCTTTCCCCCTTCCCGCTCTGCACCCGGTCCTCACACCCTGATTGTTGTAATGATTTTCACCTGTTCCTTGTTTGTGTCATTGCTCTGTTCCCTATATATTCCCCAGCTCTTTCCTTGCTCCTTGTCTGATTGTCTGACCGTGTTCCTTGATGTGTGCTCTTCTCATGTTTCGCCTGCTCCAGTGTTACATTCCTATGAATTCTGATTTTCGTGTTTTGCCTGCACCCGTGTTTGCTTACCTGTGGATTTTGTATCCAGAACTTTTGCCTACCTGTTTTCTTGGATTAACTTTCTACGATCGAGAGGATTGCTTCTTTGTTTTTGCCGTCTATGTTTAATATTAACAAGACCGGATCTTTTGTGTGTTTTCCCCCAAAGACTTATATGATTTTGTGTTGGACTTCCCTTCTGTTTTTTGGATCTTCTGAGCTTTGTTCCCTTTTTGAATTTTCCCTGATCATTGTAAAATAAACCTTTTGCTCCGATCTGCTTTTGGGTCCCCGTCAGTCTGTTACAGTACAATGTGCATTTTACGTTTTGATATTTTGTCAGTACAAACCAAACATCCATTACATATTAACATGTTGTGAGTGAAATTTCTATAGCTGGTTTCAAACATAAAAAAATATTAATTATATATAAAAAGATGGGCCTGTGTGTCTGAATGAAGAGAGAGGACAGGACATGGTTATTTCTTTCTCTTAGTTATTTCTAACTCCCACATCACTTGGATATGACACTCCGCTACGTTGTCGCTGAGCTGGTACCGCTCCTCTCTCATGTCCAACCCCAGAGCACCAGAGCATATCCCAGCGTGCAGGCTAAATGAGTAAGTCTCCAGTGTGCACTAACTGCCTTGCTGGCCTTCAGCACTAGATTACCCTGAGACAGCAGGACATGAAACTATAACTAACTGATATGCCCTTAGCTCAACATTGAAACGGTTTGGTAACACTTGATATGAACCCACTTTTCATAGAGCATTTTAAATATGTTTAGTCAGTAATTAGTTATAAGGCATTAGTTACAAGACTTTATAAATGCATTATAAGCCTTTACGAACGTATTTATAATACTGTATAAATGAATGCATTTATAGAAAGCGTTACCAAAGGTTTATACATATAAACGTTTTCAAGTCACAATGTTTTTGCTTCTGTTCTACAATATCAGGAGTATTTGCTTTTCCTGAGATGCCACAATACAGTACAAGTGAAATCTGTGGCTTTCACGTCACTGCTTCTCTGGCTTTGGAAGGGGCTGCTTTCACAAGCTCCTTCATCTGGTGCCAAGGTCGAATGGATTCTAAATCTGATCCTGGAACAAGGTAGAAGGACGCGTTGCAGGCATCTGATAGTGACTCAGCACACACACACACACAGAGAGAGAGAGAGAGAGAGAGAGAGAGAGAGAGAGAGAGGACTGATCTCTTTCTGTCCCACTGATACAGCAGCCTGCCTGCCAGCCCACTTTGGACAGCTGTGTCAGGCAGACAGCTGGCGGGAAAAACAACTCCACAGCGGGCACACCACCAGGAAACCTGCCCGACACTACCACTGCCACCCGCCACAATGCCCCCGCCACCTCTGCCACGTCCGCCACTGGGCACCGTCCCCAATAAAACTGTCAGACTGTAAAACTGTCAGATGGGGAAAAATCCAGCCGGCAAGACTGAGTTTGATCAGGTTTCTGTCTTCACTGAGCTATGAACTGAAACTTGACCTTCAGAGGCCTGAGGTTTCAAAGTCACAAGACAGACAAGAGCAGCTCTGGTCTATTAATCTCATGCTGCTCTGTATTATTTCAAAGGCAAGCAATACTTTTGTGTGATGAGTCATGCCCTTACACTCACTGGAGATAATCATTGCACTCTTAACATGAACTGTTCTGAGGCCTGCTTAAACCATCAATGTCTGCCATAAAAGCAATACAATTCCCTTTATTCAACTTCAGTCACTGGCTGTTCTGAGATGATTCTGCTTTGATAAGACATGCTGCATGGGCTTCCCAAACATGCTGCATTTGTAAATATTAAATTGCACAAGACATGCTTTGTGTTTTATAATGAATGCACCTCACGCTGAGTATGTTGTTTGGCAGTGCGCTGGAGGCATCTAGGCAACAAGTTCCATCTTGAGCTCATCATGAATAGTTTGTGAAAATGACTGGCAGGCTCCCCCCCCCAACATTTTAACTTTTGTTAACAATTCCAATAAATTGGCTTGGAGTCTTGCATTTCAGTGATTGGGCTCAGCACACCTAAGGCACAAGAATTCTAAATATCTAGACCTCAAAGTTCCAGCTAAACAAATATCTCTCCTAAGTGTGTGTGTGTGTGTGTGTGTGTTTGAATAAAGTCTTTTAGAAATCCTTTCTGCTAGAGGCAAGGTGTAACACTACTCAATAGGACTTATGAAAATAAACAACTAAAGTAGAAGGAAGACAGACAGACAGACAGAGACAGAGAGAGAGACTCTGTGCCAATAAAACAAGAGGGAATGGAACAAACTCAACATGCTGTTCTATAGTTCTTGGTCTTTAGAAGCTCACAGATACTGGCATTTCACACACAGCCACAAACAGCACTGAATAACAATCCATCCATCGATCGGTACGTTCTTAGTCAGACATTTGACAGTTTTCATATAGTGCTATTGCGATTACACTATCAAATACATAAACACCAAGATAACACAGCCTCACATGGAAAGGAAACTCCCCATACTACTTTCTTACATTTTGAGTAAGTGTCTATCAATATACACCAATACAGAAGTACAACAACAGTATATTACCCAAAGACCAGTGCAATACATACTATCCATTAAATGCCTTTTGCAGCTGAACCCAATCTTATTTGTGGTATAGATAGCAGACTCAGGGCTGGATTTTAATCTGGTTCAGGGTTTAGACCCATCATGGCCATATTAGGGACAGAACTAACTGGTCTCTGGCCCACTAATATGTATATGCGACAATCAGCTTTAACTGAATTGTTGGGCAATTTTCCTGTACATGGATTAATCTTAGTCCAGTACTAAAAGTAAACTCCATTGAAGTTTTTAGTCCAGGACTAGGCTGTATCAATATATTGGAAAGATGAAGGCTGAGATCTGAGATCCATACTAAAGTAAGATTTAGCAAGTAAGATTTGACTTTAGCATGGATTCAGTCTAGTTGGATCTGACCTTAATCTGGCACAGGTCAAACATATCGGGTCCAGATTAGGGCTAGATCCAGTGAAGAGGAAGTCTCCATCTTTAAAACCGTGTTGGAAGGATAGAGGGTTGGGGGAGGGGTTGGAGGTCATTGGTGGATTCAGGGTGTTACCAGACCTGGCGCTCGGAGCTTGGTCTGGCTAGGTGAACGGGCCAGCGGCAGGCTCTGGCGTAGGCGGTTCATTCGGCTAAAGCCGAGAGGCACGTCCGACTCGGACATGGTCTCCAGGCTCTCAGCCGACGCAAAGGACACGCGGCCTGCCTGGTCCGCCAACGACACTGGAGACGGCTGGGAGTGGCGCGGTGTCCTGGCCTGAGAGAGAGAGAGAGGGACAGAGAGAGAGGGGGAAGGAAGAATAGTGAATTAAAGGTCTTAACTCCTTCAATGCAATAATTAACAAAAAACCTACAAACATGGATGGAGAGCAAGAATGAAAATGAGCTGAATAGGAGGAAGAGAGATAGAGAGATGAGAAGAAGGATGAGAGAAGGAGGAGAGAAGGTGAAAAGATAGTGAAACAAATTAGAAGGTTATTAGAAAATGGCAAATAGGAAAATGAAAGGGGGTTGTGTCTGATGCAGAGGGAGGAAAGACAGGAGGAGAAAGAAAAAAGCAGAAAGAATAAATATTCACACACTTAAGAGAAATGATGAGAGAGATGATGATGAGAGAGAAAGGGACAGAAAGAGAAGAGAAAAGAGAGAGAGAGAGAAAGAGAGAGAGCATGGCAGAATGGAAGGAAAATAAGAAAGCATGTGACATAAACTGAGAACTACAAGAGAAAAACAGAAACAAAGAGAGGAGACAGAAACATGATTTATTATCTGATTGTAAATATATTTGTTCTTCTAAGAGAGACATATTGATGTGGAGCTGATGGAAGATGGAGGCAGAGCAGAATTACTGTAATAAACCTTAGAAAAGAGCAAGAGATAGAGGAGAGAGGGAGAAACTGAGAGGAAGGGAGAGAGAGAGAGAAAGAGAGAGAGAGGTAGGGAAGGTGGGGCAGAGAGAGAGAGAGAGAGGTGGGGGGGGGTGCAGGGGGGCAGAGAGAGAGGGAGAGGGAGGGAGGGAGAAGGAGAGAGTGGGAGAGAGAAAATGGGGCTAAAGGAATACAAGACAAGCACAAGAGCAGTGGGAGTACCCATCAACCCTATACGCGCTCACATTTACACACACCTCTCACACACACACACACATTGTTCTAGAAACTTCTCTGTTGTTCTCTTGTGTGTGTGTGTGTGTGCACGCGTTTGTGTGTGTGCGCGCGTGTGCATGTCGAACACAAGAGAGTAGCCTGCAAAGAGTGGCAAGCTGTTATGGCGAGAGAAAACTTTGTGGCACCAGGGAATCATTAGAGTTTGAGGTTATTCAGCTGTTGTCTGTTTTTGCCAATTATATTACCTAACTTCAGCACATGAGAGAGAGAGAGACAGAGAGAAAGAGAGAGAGAGGCTGGACTGGGAGGCAAAAGAGAGGGGAGTAAAGAGAGAGGGAGAGAAAAAATGAATTGGAGGAGAGAAAATGGATAGAGAGAAAGATAAAGGGAGGAGGAATCAGAAAAAGATAAAGAGATAGACAGAGACAGAGATGTAAAGAGAGAGATGGACAGAGAGAGGGAAAGAGAGAAAGAGACACTCTGAGACTTTCCCCTAATTAGCTTCATCTCTTTCTGCAGCAGATGTGCTGAGAGCAAAGACCCACCCACACGCAGACACACACACACATACACACACATACACAATCACAATCACACACACACACACACACACACACACACACACACAGACAGCTAATGGAGAGCCAAGACACTCAAGGGATGAGAATGAGAATAAGTGTGTGTGCGTGTGTGTGTGTGTGTGTATGTGTGTGTGTGTGTGTGTGTGTGTAGGAAAGAGGGAGAGACTTTGGGGGTGGTACTGTCTAGACTGTTTTTCTTCAACTACTTAAAGTGAACTAGTGATTACCAAGAACTGTGTGAGTGGGATGGTGTGATCTACCTTTTGGGCTAACAAGATTCTTGGATTAAGTGTGTCTGTGTGTGTGTATGTGAATGTGTTTGGGTGAAGAGAAAAGATAAAAGACTAATAAAAAAATCACTTTTGAAGTGTTCATCCTTTAACAGCACTTGAGAATATTCACATATACATGTACGTGTATATGTGTGTATGTGCATCTGTGTGTGTGTGAGTGTGTGTCTGCTCTCTCGGGTGCATCATGCGTGCATATTCGCATGCATGTGTAGCAATACCCCACCCTCCCCCGTGTTCTTCCTCCACCGGGGGGCCATTCTGCTCCTCTCTCAGATCAGTCGCATCTCAGCTCCGGATAATAGCATCCTGACGAGCCAAGCAAGTCATTTCTCTCATTCCCAACGACACCACACAGCCTATTAGGACCAGGAATAGCTTTCACAGCAGCTTGGTGTCATAACACAGTCCATTAGCTGCGATACAAGCATAAAACAAGCCGGCAGCGATGCAAACGTAGAACACAACAGGTAGTCAACCACTACAACATAAGCACCAAGCTCCAGCAACGACAGCTCCACAGCAAGGTAAACGGTGGCTGAACAGCAACACTCAACAAATGATCCAGCATTTTATACTGTGAACCAGCAGGATCACTGTGCATCTTGCTCTCTGACACTTTATTATTTCAGAATGCATAAACATAATATTTCACATGAATGACACATGTGATGTGTAATAAAATTATTTAATATAACAGCAAAGCACCATTATCTGAATGAATGTTGAATAACAAATAAGTCAGTGCTTAATATAAGGCATAGACATGGATAGTCATAGATCCAAATGCATGTATACATGCAACACAGAGTTAGGTACTGAAGTCAATCAATATAAAGCAACAATAATACATCTTACAGTGGCACATGTAAATAATGTATGTGTACACAACACACAAATACACACACACACACACACATACACGCACACACACATACACGCTCACACATATACACAAATGCACACACACACACACGCAGCAGCAGTATTCCATGAGTGATTTATGACCCAGTGAAGGGAAGGCAGTCTTTACAGAGAGGGTTCATCAGTTTTATAGCACAGTGGAGCTGAGCTCATATAAATATATAAACACTAAGAGAAAACTCGTATACTCTCTCTAACACACACATGCACGCATACTCACACACCGATTTACTGCAGTAATGACAGAAAAGTGAAACTTAATATAAAGTTTTTCGACACACAAAAAAATGGTTGCACACACACACACACACACAAACACAGACATACACACACATTCCTACGAGAATGAGTGGGACATTAATCAATATAAATAAAACATACTCCATTTGAAATGTTAATAAAGAGATCTATGAGCATATGAATACAGATTAGAACGCACACACACACACACAAACAATATACTCACATCCATCATGTCCATCTGTGTCTTTCAAATGAATATATCCCCATATTAAATGACTGGTTATTTTGGGGTGTATTACTATGCATTTGTGTGTCTGGTGGTAAGCATGAACACGTCAGTCTATTGGTTAGACAATCACAGAGGCTCTCTGCCCTACCTTTGCAATTGGTTGCCATGTTAAGCACTGGCCAATCAGAGCTCAGGTGCATACAATGCAAGACTGACAGGACAGCTGTGCCCAGCTGTTTCAGCTCCCCTAAACACCCCACCCACACACACACACACACACACACATTCACATTCTTGACAGATTTCATGGGTACTTGAGACCCACAGTCCTGGCATACCGTTCCACTGAGAAGAATAATCAGGACAGCATTCTCTATAACCTCACATACAAATGAACGAATACTGTTACACTTACACATTCCCAACCATCTCTTACATACAACACAAAAACATGCACACACAAGAACTCCACAAGCCCCAAAACACACAGCATACACAAACACATATACAGACAATCCACACACACACACACACACACACACACACACACACACACACTCACACACACACAGGAAATCCATTTTTAAAGCCTAAACATCTATGGGACTGTACATCCCCATGCAACCCAATCCCCCCTATTTAATGAGCATAAGCCCATTAAAATATATATCCACCCTTCCCCTTACTAAACAAGCAGACTGACACCCCAAAATATTATAATCTACACTCAAATCTCCATTTCAACACAAATAATCTCATGTTTACACACAGACAAACACACACACTTTCACACAAACCTTTAGAAAAAACTACACATTGTCCCTTAGGCAATAATACAGAGAAACTGCACCATTATACAGTCACACACTCACAAGCACACACACACACACACACATACACACACAGTCACAGTCATACACACACACACACACACATGCATCCTCCAACCAATCCAACTCTCGCACCCTGTTGCAATCTTTTGCCCAGAGTACATTCTTTTTCCCAGTCATC
>JAIFZK010000002.1:9912500-9967500 GCA_027481765.1 Tenualosa thibaudeaui
GATACGGCTCATATCTAGGAACAATTGACACATATGAGGTTCACAACTGGGAACTACATGATGAGGTTCATATCTGGGAACTACATGACATAGATGTGGCCCTGATCTGGGCCAGAACTGGTATGGATCCAGTATGTCATGGCAGAGTTGGCGTGACATGGGTCATGTGAGACAAATAACCCCTTCCTGATCTGCATCGGATGCAGTGCAGATGCGACATGGATAAGACCATGATACGGACCCCAATGTCCACCCCCAATCTGCTGTAGACGCTGTCAATTTTGAGGAATATCCCTGCCCAGTTCTTTTCCCCAGATCAGTCCACGATCTGGCCCTTGTTTGGCTGATCTCCAGCTCTCCTGTAACCACTGCTGTATTTGATCTGGCCCTTATCCGGCCCACAGTCAGATGCTGTTTAAGATACATGCTGCCTTCAGCTGTTTCTGCCAGATGATGAGAGCTTTCAGTCCATCTGGACACTTGGATGCATCTCTTTCCTAGAAGAACTTGACACTCTGCTTTCTTCTATCCCTGAGCATCACTGTCCCACCCTTGTTCTCGGTGATATGAACATCCACTTAGACAATCCAGGTTCTGCAGAATTCCTATCTCTGATGGACTCCTTTGAGCTACAGCGGGTTTACAGCCCTCCAACTCACAAAGCTGGTAAGGAACTTGATCTAATTTTCACCAGGAAGTGCGCCGCTACATTGCAGACAGTTACCCCTCTACATCTATCTGACCATTACTTTATTCAGTTCAAAGTCTCCCTCTGTCAGAAACCATGTGCTCCTATTCCCACTGTCTCGGTCCGTCGTAATCTACGGAGTCTATCTCCCACTCACTTTTCCTCCTTGGTGGCGTCTGCTCTACCACCATCTAGAAGCTTCTCTTCTTTTGAGGTTGATGATGCCACAGAGTCACTCTGTTCTACGCTGAGCTCCTGCTTGGATTGCGTGGGTCCTCTGTCTACCAGACCCGCACGACCCACTCAGTCTCACGCGTGGCTTAATGACTCACTTCGGTCAATGCGCACTAACCTCAGGGCTGCTGAGAGGAAATGGCACAAAACCAAGAATTCGGCTGATCTAACACAATTCCAAATACTACTATCCTCCTTCTCATCCAGTGTCACTGCTGCAAAAATGGCTTTCTATCACGACAAAATTCACAATGCTACGGACACCAAGAAACTCTTTTCCACCTTTAAATCTTTACTAAACCCACCTCCTCCAACTAACCTCACAGCTGACACTTTTGCTGCATTCTTCACTAACAAAGTTGCAGCTATTAGTAGTCAGTTCTCAAACCAATCCACTGAGTTTCCTTCTCCTAGCCTCTCTAAACCAACTCCCTCCTTTTCTTCTTTCACCCCCCTCTCCGAAGCAGAGGTGTCTAAGCTTCTCACAGACAGCCGGCCCACCTCTTGTCTTCTAGACCCTATCCCAACAACCCTTCTTCAGGCCATAACCCCCACCAGCAACCACACATGTGGTCAATGCTTCACTAACTAGGGGTACATTTCCCACTGCCTTCAAACAAGCCCAGGTAACACCACTGCTCAAAAAAACATCCCTTGCTCCCACTCAAGTGGAGAACTACCGGCCTGTTTCTCTTCTTCCCTTCCTTTCCAAAGCCATTGAACGAGCTGTCTTTAAACAGGTCACAGGATTTCTTACCCAGAACAGCCTCCTCGACTCCAACCAATCCGGTTTCAGAAGTGGCCACTCCACTGAAACAGCGCTTCTGTCTGTGACGGAAGCACTGAAAGAGGCCAGAGCGGCAGGTCAATCCTCAGTGCTCATCCTGCTGGACCTATCAGCAGCATTTGACACGGTCAACCACCGTGTCCTACTGGACAAACTGACCAACATGGGTATTGATGGCACAGCGCACTCCTGGTTCAAGTCCTATCTTACTGGACGGTCGTTCAGTGTCTCATGGCTAGGACAGACATCGGCACTTCACCAACTCACCACAGGAGTACCCCAAGGATCTGTGCTGGGGCCCCTTCTCTTCGCCCTGTACATCACCTCACTGGGCTCAGTTATTCACTCCCATGGCTTCTCGTACCACTGCTATGCTGATGATACCCAGCTCTATCTGTCCTTTCCGCCTGATGACTCCACGGTGTCAACACGGATCTCGGACTGTCTCTCTGATATATCTGCATGGATGAAAGGACACCACCTCCAACTAAATCTCTCAAAAACTGAACTGCTGGTCCTCCCAGCCAAACAAGCCATACATCACGATATTAGCATCAAGACCGACTCCCTGTCTGTTTCTCCCACCAAAGTGGCAAGAAACCTAGGTGTCATGATTGATGACCAACTGACCTTTGCAGATCACGTTGCCTCTGTGGCTCGATCGTGCCACTTTTCCCTGTTCAACATAAGGAAGATCAGGCCGTACCTAACCCAACATGCAACCCAGCTCCTGGTACAGACCCTGGTTATCTCTCGGTTTGACTACTGCAATGTCCTCCTATGAGGCCTACCAGCCTGTGCAGTGAGACCGCTACAGATGATCCAGAATGCAGCTGCACGTCTGGTCTTTAACCAGCCAAAAAGAGCACACGTCACACCTCTGTTCATTGATCTTCACTGGTTACCCTTGGCTGCTCGCATTAAATTCAAAGCACTTATGATGGCCTTCAGGGTGAATGATGGCTCTGCTCCCATCTACCTGAATTCTCTCCTGAAGCCCTATGTCACCCAACAACCGCTTCGCTCCTCTAAGGAACGTTTTCTAGCACGGCCAACACCTTGTGCAGGTCGATTCAGACTCTTCTCGTATCTGGTTCCGCGCTGGTGGAATGAACTCCCAAATGCTACCAGATCAACTGATACCCTCTCCACCTTGTGAAGCTCGTGAAGACCCAGCTCTTCCAAGAGTATCTCCTGGCGTAAACTTTGAGAATGCACTTAACAATTTAATTTCTCTGCACTATTGCACTTTCAACTTAAAATGATGCAGTTTCTATGTTAGCAATATGCACCCCTTGTTTGTGCTTTCATTGTGTCGTAGCTTGAATATTATCCTCTTTTGTAAGTCGCTTTGGATAAAAGCGTCTGCTAAATGCCTAAATGTAAATGTAAATGTCTTTCAATATACAGCTAGGCAAGAGGCAACATGCACCTGAGCTGCACCCACAGACCACAAATATATACGCATATACACAAACCTGATATACTATATTACTATATTAGCTAGCCTAATATAGTATATTAGGCTAAAGTATATGTACTATATTAGCGAGCCTATTTATGCTCTTTATTAGATACAGTGCAGCACTGGCTCCAATACCTCTTTGCACTAAAGCAGGGTGCACTTTGTTTGTTTGTTTACAACTGCATCCTCCTGCATATTTCTACACAAATTTCACACTTTACTGATGGTTGCACACTTATTTCCTTTTTAGAGTTCTTTTTATAGCTTCTCTAAGTGTATTTGTGTGTATGTCATGACATGGATGCTACAGGATGCCTTAATGTCCTACAGGATAATAAAAACCAATATCCATCTAACATACCAAACACAAGGCATAATACAAGCACAGATTCATACACATACTAAAACTATATCTAAACATAAGCACACAGACAATCTGTGTTAAACCCAGTGTTGATGAGAAACATACCGACTACAGAAGGTTGCTAATTTAAATGAAAATCACACCAATGACATCAGAGGTGTTGGCTTGTTGAGTGCACGACTGCTCTGTGCTGCAGTCTGAACTGCTGTGGTGGAGGGAGGCTGAGGCTAGCTCTTGCTGTCGCTGTTATACTTGCACTCTCTTGCATTACTCCTGGATATATGCATAGGGTTAAATGCTTACATTAAGCTAACATGCTGGTTATGCATGGGCTGCCTGAGGCTAGACGCGCTAGTGTGTGTGTGTGTGTGAGAGAGAGAGAGAGATAACCATCTGACACACGTCTCAGTGTGAATGTGTGTGTTTGTGTGTGTGTGTGTGTGTGAGAGAGAGAGAGAGAGAGAGAGAGTGTGTGTGTGAATGTGTGTGTGTGTTTGTGTGTGTGTGAGAGAGAGGGAGAGTGTGTGTGTGAATGTGTGTGTATGTGTGTGCGTGTGTGTGTGTGTTTGTGTGTGTGTTCATCAAGATTTGCATATTCTGAGTGTGCTGTGATTTGCCAAGTGTCACACAATTACTGTGTCGTGTATTGTGTGTGTGCATCTGCACATTTGTATGTGTTAGAGCATGTCAGTGCTCACATCAGGGTGAGTGTATGTGTGTGTGTGTGTGTGAGTGTGTGTGTCAGTGTCTCCTTATGTGAGTGGTGTATGAATGTGTAATGGGAGGGAAAAAGATTTGCAAAATTGGGCACAAGCAGAGTCTTTATGTGATCTCTCTCCCCCCCTCTCTCCCCTTCAATTTCTCCTGCTTTCCCCTCGCTCCCTGTTCTCTGTTCAATCTCTCTCTCTCTCTCTTCATCCATCTCTTCCTCTCAGCCTCTGATGGAACAGAATGGCAGAGTAAGGAGACAAAAGAGTGCAATTACAGACGAAGTGACAGACAGCAACCAGGCAGCAGCAGAGCAGTGCAGAGACTACAGGGACACAACTGTTTGGAGAGAGAGAGAGCGGGAGGGTGGGAGAGAGAGGGGGGGGAGAGGTAGAGGAAGGAAGAAAGAGGGGGAGAGGGAGAGAGAGAGAGAGGAAGGAAGAGGGAGAGAGGGAAGAAGAGAGAGAGAAAGAGAAGGAGAGAGAGAGAGGGAGAAAGAGAGATGTAGGGCAGAAGAGGGAAAAAGAGAGAGAGAGGGAGGAAGAGAGTGAGATGGAGGGAAGCGTATGAAAGAAAAGATATGGAGAGAAGGAGAAAAATACACAAGAGAGCCTTGGAAAGAGAGAATTATTGAACAAAGCTGCACATT
This sequence comes from Tenualosa thibaudeaui, assembly GCA_027481765.1. Lineage (NCBI taxonomy): Eukaryota > Metazoa > Chordata > Actinopteri > Clupeiformes > Clupeidae > Tenualosa > Tenualosa thibaudeaui. Next base: position 9,917,396 of record JAIFZK010000002.1, read on the forward strand.
GTTTTTCTGCTCCCTAATGACCATGATGACAGGTGAAAAACATAGAGACACCAAAACCAGAGCAGAGAGCTGTGACAGAGAGAGAGAGAGAGAGAGATAGAACAGAGAGAGGAAGAGAGATAGAGAGAGAGCAGAGAGAAGCAAAGGCGTAGAGAGGGACAAAGAAACATAAGAGAGACGCCATTCAAAAGCGTGCGTGTGTGCAAGTGTGTGAGTGTGTGTGTGAGAGAGAGAGAGAGAGAGAGAGAGAGAGAGAGAGAAAGAGAAAGAGAGAGAGAACAGAGAGAAGCAAAGCTGCACAAAGATCCACAAGAAAACATAACAGGGAACAGCACAAAAGCATGCTTGTATGTGTTTGTGTGAGAGAAAGGGAAAAAGAGAGAGAGACAGACAGAAAGAGAGAGAGAGGGGGAGAGAGCGAGAAAGAGAGAGAGGTAGTGTATAGGGACTTACATATTTCATACATGCTTTCATTAGTACAGAGGAGTACATTAGTACTGTGTGACATTGACTGTTGTATGAGTGCTTGCAGTATATGTGTGTGAGTGTGAGTGTGTGTGTGTGTGTGTGTGTGTGTGTGTGTGTGTGTAACAGAAAGTACTTTGGAGATGGAAAGATGGGAAAGATAAAGCACAATGAAGAGGCAAGACATACATACATACAGACACACAAACCAGCAGATAGACAGACGCTCAGGCAGACCAACAGACAGGCAGATGGGGCAAGAGCACAGCTGGATGGAGGGAAGGTAGGAAGGAAGGAAGGAAGAGGCAAAAGAGGTGAAAGAAAGAGGGATGAAGAGATGAAAGAAAGAGGGATGAAGATGGATGGAGGTATAGAGGGCCACATCAAAACAGAGCAGGGAGACAGGGCAGGGATTTACATTATATCAGACTACCAGTGAAGCAGCAGAGAGGAGGGGGGGGCAGGGAGAGAGAGAGAGAGGGAGGAAGAGGGAGAGAGAGAGGGAGTGGAAGAAGTTGAAAGGCAGGCATGGAGGAAGAGAGGGAGCAGGAGAAAGAGAGAGGGAATATAGTGAGGCTGTGAGACAGAAGGGATGACAGAAAGGTGAGAAAGAAAGAGAGCAGGAAGAGTGGGAGAAGGGAGAGAGAGGGAGGGAGAGCGAATGAAAGTAAAGGAACAGATGGAGAGGAAAAACAGAGGGAAGAAGGGAGAAAGAGGAGGAAACGCCTAGAAAGTAGCAGTGAACGTGTGTCTGAAGCTAAACGAGTAGAGCTTAATGAATGCATGCTAATAGCCATGCGCTCAAGAAGAGGAGGAAGAGAGGGAGAGAGGGAGAGAAAGAGAGAGAGAAAGAGAAAGAGAAAGAGAGGGATACAGAAACAGAGGTGGATGGAGAGGAGTGATAACCAATCCCATTAGGCATAGAGAAAAGATTGAAGGAGGGGGGGGGGGAGAGAGAGAGAGAGAGAACGTGAATATGTGTGACACTTCAGTAGATAAGAACGAAACAAAGATCCTCCTCGGTTACGCAACATCCTGGGCCAGACGAGTGAACACAGCCCTTTCAATGAATGCTGGGAATAACTTCCACACACACTCATGAGTGTGCGCGCACACGCACACACACACACACACACACACTTGTGTGAAACACCATGTTACAATGAATTATGCATGCCAAATCTGCAATGTACTTAAACTCCACCCGAAGTCTTAGCCTGCTCGTAACCCTGTGTGATGCAGAAGATGCACTCACTGTCACACACACACACACACACACACACACACACACACACTGCAAGCACTGCACATATGAGGATCCCACAAGCAGAAGAGACTGCTTTTGCCGGTCTGTGTAATCGCATGTTAATGTGAGCCTCATCCAGCCCACGACACCAAAAACAGTAAATTCAGCTTTAGAATAAGAACCTTGTCATTGCTTGAGCTGTCTTTTACTCTCACTCTCCCCCCTGCTTCACTCCTCCCCCTTTACTATCTATCATTCCATTCTATGAATTTTATACTCTCTCTGTTTCTTCCTCTCTGTCACTCTTTCTCTTTCTCTCCTTCCATTACTCTTTCACATTCCATCTCCCTCTCTCTCTCTTTCCTCTTCTTCTCTTGCACTTGTCTCTCCATCCCTCCGATTCTGTCCCTCCATCCCTCTTTCCCTTCACTCCTCCTCTCCCTTCCTCTATCTGTTCTTGTACCACCCATCACTATGTCTTTCTCCACAAAGAGCAGAGGCACTGTGTCTCTGAGGGAAGTCTAGCTGCGTGGTGTTTACACAGACTTTCTACATTCTGCTTCAGATAATAAGGCACTTACAAGACTGACTGGGTCTGGCTGAGGCCTGGCGTGAGTTTGGCGTGAGTCTGGCTCTGGGTCTCCTGGGTCTGCAGTGCACCACCTCCACACATGTTATTATATTCACTGAAAAACTAACCCAGATAGCTGCTACCTGTGGGTAAGACTTGGCTTGCTTTAGGCAAGGGGTTGGCACACTTCCCTTACGCAGTCCCCACCCCCTCTCCACTGCACCACACATTTCCACCTACACATGTCCTATTATACTGACTGAAATCACCCACATGGCAGATGCCTCTGGGGACGGATTTGGCCCATTTCTGGCCTGGGTTAGGTCTGGTTATGGCGTTGTTCCTTATTAATTGCCTCCTTTTATGCTGAATCCATATAGTGTACTTCAGAGGGGAGCACTGTATGAACTATATTTGACTGTATTTGATTTTATATAGACACGCTTCCATGCCCCTAAAGAAATGATTCCCAATTCTTCCCATTGCAGAGATAGTTCCTCTATGCAATCACTTCCTCCAGTAAACAAACAAACAAACAAACACATAAATAATTAACCTGACATGGATCTGAAGCTGACCTAGTTGACATCTGGGCCAGGACTGGCCCACAGTTGGGACAAATACCGGTCAGAACCGGGCCAGGCTCTCTTCTCTATCACATACTGTGTCTGTCTGAGGCTGCTGCAGTGACAGCAATGGCAACAGCAGCGAAAAGCTGCATTAGTGTTAGCAGCCACCTCAGACAGCCTGCTAATCCCCCTCTCACAGCACAGACTCTGCAGGGGGAGAGAAAAGAGAGAGAGACAGAGAGACAGAGAGAGAGAGAGAGACAGAGAGAGAGAGAGAGACAGAGAGAGAGAGAGACAGAGAGAGAGTATGGAAAGGAGAGGGAAAGAGCAAGAGACTGAAAGAGCACAGGCAGGAGAAGTGAGGAACTGATAAAATTCTTCCGGGTGGAGGGGAGCGGAGGAGGGGGAGTGCAGTGTGCACTCAGAGACTGAGCGGCGCCATAGATGGACCATTTCTGGGCCACAGGCAGGCTGGCTTACAACAAATACAGTACGGTAGTAAGGGGGTCTGTCTTTCTGTGTGCCTGTCTGTATTTGTGGGTGCGTGTGTGTGGGTGTGTGTGTCTGTGTGAGTGACTTTTACATGGTGCCTGGCTGCTACTACACTGTCCAACCAGAACATTAGACAACCACATATAGCTTGACTACCATGTAATGCTGTGGGACAATATTTTTATGATGAATAATTATTATGTGTGTGTGTGTGTGTGTTTGTGTGTGAGAGAGAGAGAGCTGTTCAGGAGTATCTGCAATGGCTGACAGTGGCAATGTGTGTATTTGTGTTTTGTGTGTGTGTGTGTGTGTGTGTGTGTGTGTGTGTGTGTGTGTGTGTGTGTGTGTGTGTGTGTGTGTGTGTGTGTGTGTTTTGTGTGTGTGTGTGTCTGGTTGAGTGTGTGTGTGTGTGAGTGTGTGTGTGTATGATTGACAGCAGTGGAGTAGGGTAATGGGCGTGTGGCTGAACAGATGGTTGGCGTGTCGCTGCATTAGCCCTTATTAATTCATCCAACAGCAGCAGCAGCATCAAGCGCTCAGAGCAGGAGAGAAAAACAGCTTCTCCCCCTAATCTCACAAGCTCATCACACACACACACACAGAGAGAGAGAGAGAGAGAGACTTACACTATATAACACACATACATGCACAAACATATACACACACACATAGACACACAGACACCGTTTAACACACATACACACACACACACACATAAACTTACACCATTTCACACACATACACAAACACACACACAGATATGCACAAATTGACAAACACAAAAAAGACAGACTCACAGACAGACAAAAAGATAGACATACACACACACTGGTATACTCACACTCACAAACCACACACATTTATATGCAGACTACCACACACAATGAATACTAAAGGACACTAACAGTTACAAACAGACAGACTGACAGACAGACTGAAACTCCCCCCATACACAGAAACATACAGAGAAGTTTGAAGAACTAACCTTGAAACTCCAGTAGTTTGGCTGTTGCTAAGGAGGCAAGGGCGAGAAAAGGGGAAGAAGAGAAAAAGCAGGGGAGTGAGGGAGAAAGAGAGAAAGAAAGAGAGAGAGAGAGTAGTGAGTTTCACAGTTCTCATCCATTACAACAAACAAGCACCTTCTCCCTGACAACCAAGAGCCTTCCAGAGAGGATGAAGACAACCAGGGAGCAAGAAGGAGAGAGAAAGAGAAAGATAGAGAGGGAGAGAGAGGGAGAGAGGGGGGGGGGTGTGGACAAAGTGAGAGTAAGAAAGTGAGGTGATTAGAAACAGTAACTAAGGGAGACACAGCCAGATGAGGGAAGCAAAGAGAAAATGAGAGAGAGAGACAGAGAGAGAAAGAGAGAGACAGACAGAGGGTGGGATTGATGGAGTGACGAAGAGAGAAAGTGAGAGACATAAATGGAAAGAGTGTGAGTTCAGCTTGACATTAAACACACACAGTTTTCATTTGTTCATTATTGGACTTCCAATATACTGTTGTGGGGGAGAGACATCTCCTAGATGTGTTGACTGACTAGGAAATCAGTTTCAGTTTCACTGAGCTTTTCTGGAGCTGTGCAGTCAAACCATTGAAGTGACTGATAAATTGACCTTAAAAACAGCATAAAAAATTTCCTGGTGTGTTTTTAAATATCTGTTTTTGTCAGGATGTGCACTTACGAGGAAATGTCCACTTTGTCTTTTACCTGGGTTTGTTCATTACTGTAAGATCAGACAACATTTCAAGACATTGTCACCTTACTAAAGGTAATGCCAAAGGGGTAACTTACTTTCTAACCACTATGAATAACACAATGTATGTGTCTGTAGGGGTTACTGACTGTAGCCCACATTGTGTAAATATAAAACCCATTAATGACATCACCACCACATCACAACACACACCACACACACACATAGATAGATAAAATTAACGGAAGCACAAGTTGTGTTAGTATAGCAGGACACATCAGAGTCAAAGCACACATTCCTACAGATGTTTCTACCCAACCCTGTACTCCACATTAGTAGTTGCTGAGGTTGCATTTGGCTCTGTTGCACCAAACTCTTTACAGCTACCTGAGGTCATCTATGGATAGTAAAGCATTAGGCAAAGCAAATGAACATGGAACTAAATAAACCTCCCAGCAGTGTGCATGTGTGTGTGTGTTGCATTGAGGCGGATGAAGCGGTCGGTGCCTAATTGCCATGCTCATGTCTGGCTCATGACTGGAGAACTCCCTCACAGTGTGTCTGTAATTGCGTTTTGATTGCCTGCGATTGTTGCCTATGTAATTACCTCAGAGTTTGCAGAGACAAAGAGAAAGGATAACACACATTTTCCCACACAAAGACGGCCTCTATCACAAACACAAACACACATATAATACACACACACACACACAGGCAGGCACGCACACACACATAGATGTGGACTTTCCACATATCCACACTTTCCACATATCCACATAAACACTAAACACACACTGGGGTGCACACACACACTGACTCGCATTCACTGATACTCACACACACACACGATCACACAGAAAGATTTTGGACTTAGCCTCTTAGTCTCTGACAACCATTTGGCCGCCTTCCCATAGCTGAAGGCAGAGGTCGTCGATATCAATGAGGATTTGTCTGCAGCGTGCAGGAAGGCCGTCATTAGGCTGCGAGTCTCTTCTCTGCCACAGAGAGCAGAGGAGCATCGAGAGTAGACCGATAACTCCTAGATATGGCATTTCAAACGGAGGAGAACCGAGCAACACTTCCGAGCTTCGCTAGTGTAAAAAAACCAACAACAATAACACAATCGGTCAATATATAATGGGGGAGAGATGTATCGACTGGTGTGCCATGTGCTATGGTGTGTAGATCGTTTTGGTCTTGGCTGTTGTTATCGTGGTCGCTTCACTGGCTGATCTTGATGGAACAAACCGAAGCCTGAAGTTACAGAAAACAGACCACAGACACACACAGCATGGGATACTACGCTGTAGGTCATTGATTTCTCCTATTGCATTGATTCTTTAGTTGACCAATACACACCTTTCCAAGGCAAGCTAGCCATATTTGCTTATTTCATACGCAAAGGCAATTCAATATGCTATGCAAAAACAACTCAGGAAGAGCAAAACAAAAGAACAAAGGAAAACAAAACCAAAACTTTATTGAATTGTGTGTATACTGTGTATATTGCATGTGGTGACTGTGTTATTTGTGACAATGAAGTCTATTTAATTCAATTCGATTCAATTCTATAAAAAGATGTAGATTCTAGTCTAAGAAAGGTCATGGGAAAAGAAGCACACTGACAAGACTGAGCACTCCCGGAAACATTCAAGAATCCGGCAGCTATTTTGGAAACCATTCCCTCACCACACCACACCACACCAAATTAATTGATTCCGTTCATTCAAACAAATCGTTATTTAACCTATTTGCATTTGAAGGGCCACTAATGAATCGCTCTCTAAAAGAATGCTTGATCTAAAATTACACACTTCAGGAATCGGTGAGTCATTTGGCCCAATCAGGGGCTCTCCTTGTGCAGATGACACCGAACGTGACTCACCAATCACCATAATAAAACCTCTATTCAACAGCCAGGATGACATTCATATTAATACAGCCAACTTGCAGACGTATGCCAGTCTAGGACATTCTCTGAAGGGACATTTCCTATCTTCCTAGCTCAAAAGCCAATTAAACACACCCCTCTCTCCTGTCCTCCATTTCATTAGCTGAGATCTCCATCCATTAAAGTTTTAATTACAGTTTTGCACAGCTCCTCTTTAGCTCAACCAATGAATCAAAATGAAATCACAATCTTATTGGTCACTAGTGACATAGTCGTGCTATCTCTACCATCATCAACAATGGTGTGTGATAACGATACAAATTAACACTCGCCACAATCTTTCTAGCCACTAGTTCCATCAGCTTGAGAGTCTTGAACATGTCTTGATTGAAATGTAAAGACAAACACTGATCAAAAAGTAAAATGTAATCATGGCCTTCAACAATCAGTTTTTCTCCCTTGCCGACATAAGAACTTTCTACAAATTGTTTGAGCTGCTTGCAGTGCAGCCTGTAAGTAAACATCCAAGTTGGGATGATAAATTCTTATTAAGGGGAAGAATTCCACTCATATGATCATAGATGATTTGAGATGGGATTTGTATCCAAACACCATAGATGCTAACTAGGTACGCCATTGCAATTTCCAATTGCATTCTAACCACCAATGTTGTTTAGCAACTAAGGTGATCGGAAAATCCTAGGTATTAAGCCTATAATGGCATTGTTTCTAACTTCAGAGGCAGAGTCCCAAGGAAAGAAGGGACAGCTAGGCTCACCTCCAGCAGTATAACTAGTCTGGTCTAATGACTAATGGTCTAATAATGTCTGAATTGTGCGAAGGTTGATAAATCCTCCCAGGCCAAACTCAGTCATCTCATCAGCCTTCACTCAGGTGCCTCGGACTCAATCAGCTAACGCCCGGTGACGCCTGTCATTGATCATGACTGGCCAGACCAACACAGAGGTGCCAATCACACCAACGGGGCACTCTGGGAATCTGACACAGGGTGGGGGTGGGTTTGAGGTGGACATGGTAAGAATCACTGAGCTGGAAGATTGTTCCAGAACAGAGAGATAGAGATAGATAGATAGATAGAGAGAGAGAGAGAGAGAGAGAGAGAGAGAGAGAGAGAGAGAGAGAGAAAGAGAACGAGAGAGAAAGAGAATTCCATTTAAGATGGTGAGTTATTGAGCTGGGCTGGTCAGTGAAGTGGGCGAGCTGTCGGGGTTGAGTGTCTGTCGGTGATTACCTGTCTCAGATCACATTCTTTATCCTTCTCACTCCTTCATCTTCACTTCTGTTAATGTTTTTCTTTTATGCTCTTCTTTTCTAGCTCAAATATATATAAGCACAGATATACTCAAAGAGAGACCTTCACAGAAATATGAGTCACACTCACACACACACATACACACACACACACACACATACACATACACACACACACACATGTGCACACATACACATACACACACACACACACACACACACACACACACACACACACACACACACACACACACACACACACCACACACACACTCACATACACGCACACACACACACAGACAGACAGACATACACACTCACTCACACACACATGCACACAAACACATACACACAGTTCAGACTAACTGGTCTCGGTCACACTCTCTGAATCGTAGGTGAGGATGAAACAACATAAAGTCCCCGCTGGCCACTCACTTCATTAGAACCTAATTACCCCTCCTGGTGAGAGGCCTGTGCCCTCTCAGGCTCTCAGGCTCAGGAAGGTCACACACACACACACTCTTCTCTCACAAACATACACACACACACCGACACATTTCTTCTCAGAGGTCAAAGAGTCAGAGCTTATTTCTGCTTCTCACACATCGGGGGTGGAAATCCAAGATTCACACAGCTCTAGCATGCTCCAGTATGGCTTTTCAAGTCAGACAAATACACACACACGTACACATATACAAACACCCACACACACACACACAAACACACACACACACAGACACACGGGCACACACACACACACATGCTGAGACTACTAGGACACCTTCAGAGGCCTGAGAGTTAGCAACACCCCATCACATACTACACAAACACACACATCAAATGCACACACACACACAGACACATACAAACGTGCATGCACACGCACACACACACACACACACACACACACAAAAGATATGATCATTTGATTTCCTGAGATCTAACACTGAAACATTTCGTCCAGAAATAAGAGCGATCTGCAGTCACTTAGATAAATGCATTGAATGGTAGGCTTTTATAACGTCTTGCCTCAGATTGCAAATCTTGTTTCAAATTTCCGCCATTCGCCAGTACGTAAGATTCACAGATAGCAATATGGAAGACATTCTTATCTCAACACAATTGAATTGACTTATTGTGCCCCAATAAGAGTGGGTAAAGGGTAAAGAGTGACTGTTTGCTCAGACTTTGGTTATAATATATCCTCAATCTCCACCTCTAGCTGGTGTGTGATGAGTGTTCTGGCATATTACGGCTTTAGTACATCGTCCAGTTGGATGCTAAATACTAGTGGTGGTCATTGCGGTCACTCCATCACTGCAGGCAGTGTAGAGTGCCTTACAAATTAGCACTATATACATAGTTGTATAAATGTTGTTGTTGTTATATGTTGTTGATAATGTCTGGAAGCTAAACGCAGTCCTACACCACTGAAGAGCCTTCTTCCACAGGACCAACTGTGCTCAGACAGCTAAATCCAGAATGGGGCCTGTTGCCAAAGATACTTTCTTATTGTCTGTCATGTTTTGAAAAATCTTGGATCGTTGTAAGTCATTATAAGGAATTGTTAATATTCAATGCTGCTTCTGCAGTCTTCCTGTTTGAACACTGCTGTAGAGACCTTTTTAAAGGTATGTATGAAAGTAGTATCTGGGTCATTTTGTAACACCCCTGTCATTCATTCATTTATTCAAATTTGTTTCATTTCCATAATGTAGAAAAATAAAAAAGTAAAGCTTATTTAAAAATTAAATTAAAAAAAATTTGTGAAAACTTGATGCCTCAAATGAGTCAAGTACACGTAACTAGTCTCTTTGAGGTTATGGTAAACATATCTTGATGTTTACCTAACTCATTTTAGGCAACGAGTTTCCACAAATTGTTCAAGTAAGCTTTAATTTTTTCTTTTTTACAGAGAAATAGCAAACTGTTCCCTTGAATGTGAGGTGAGCTACAGTACAGTACAGATGAACACTGTCATCACTCCTTGGGTCTGCTTGAATTCATGACCTTGGCTTTGTTGCTAATGTTTCTTGCTCTTACCTCTGTGGGGTGAGCTGAGGACACAGTGCATTTAGCTGGCAGACACTTAAAGGAGAAGGCACTCACAGTGAAAGAAAGACACACACGGTAGCTGTTCTCACCTGACACGCTTTTACCACCTGGATCAACACTAGGAGGCAAGAGTCTAAACTAAACCATCCGATCAGATCCCCTCCTACCACTGACTCCCACAACCCCTCGTCAACAGTGGCAGCTATATATGCACCATAAAGTGACAATATGTGGATTTTTCACCTTTAAATCCTCCTCATCGCCTTCTCACATCCTCCTCCTGACATCTGTACAGACTGATCAGATCCCCTACCAACCCCAATCCCCACACCACCTCAGTTACAATGGCAGCTATGTGAGCCCACAAAACATATGCACACATAAGTACACACACTCTTACACACATACATACACACACACACATGCACACACACAAATACACGTAAACAAAAAACACACATACACACACAGACGCAAACACACACACACACACACGCACACACACGCACCCACACGCGCACACACACTTGCACACATGCACACAAACACACACACGCGCACAAACACACACACACATGCTCACACGCACACACAAAAATGCGCACACGTGTTCACACACACAAACACACACACACACAGACACACACACATATATACACCCACATCCCTCAGCTACAATGGCCTCACTGTGAACCTTAAAGGACCCTCTTTAGAAACAGCAGAAAGGATGCAAACAGACAAGAGCACCAAACAGCGCAGTGCTTCCTCTCCTTCACATTTTCCGTCTGCTGCATGTACTGACCTTGCTGGTTTCCGCACATTTAAAAATGGAAAAGAGCAAGAACTACTACAGCTGGCTGACTGTCCGTCGTTTGTATTCATTTTCAAGAGTCTGGATGATTCCACCAGAAAATGAATGCTAGTCAGGCAATGAAGTCTAAGCATGTCAGGGTGTAGAGACCAGTGGTGTATGTACCACTTCAGAAAGCCTAGTCTCTTCGTCCCATAAAATATCCTCTGCCTGACTACATTATTTGTGAATAGTACACACACACACACACACAGAGAGAGAGAGACTCAAAGAGAGACTCAAACACACACACACACATACATAAGCGCACACACATACACATTGACACCCCCCCCCCCCCCCACACACACACACACACACATACACACACCAAATTACCCATGCTTTAAGCTAGGCTTTAACAACCTCAGCCTGACAGATGTTACCTTAAAGACTGGGGGATCCCTCTTGCTATGGATTCCTCTTGAATGCGCTCACAAGTGCACAAGGCTGTTGACACGTATGGACATAATTGGTCTGTAGACTGAATGCATGGTGGACCTCAACAGATGATGAGAGAAAATGAACCTTCTTTTCCTGTATCTACTCATTGGTAGCCCTGCCAGGTTTGAGCGTGAGGAACAGAGGAACAGAATCTCTCTCACACACACACACACACACACATCAGCACACTTACACACACACACACACACACCTCTGGGGTTGCATTTCCATGATGGGTAATATCAGACGAGTGAAATGTTATTTGGCAGAGTCACCTGACAAGGAGAATAGAATACTCAAACCCTTTGCCTAAGGCATACAGTGTGCACATACACGCATACACACACACACACACACACACACATACACTCTCTCTCTCACACAGACACACACACACACACACTCACACACATGCATGTATGTACAGAAATGCTTGCACAACTATGCACACATACAGTAAGAGTCAAGTGTAACATGTTACTCTGCCTCTAAAATAGCTAGCATAAATGAAAGCCCCACTTGCACTGAGGACACACACTATCCTAAGACTAAGATAGACACATATACCTGATGGTATGTGTGTGTGTCCTGCAAGTTCATTTAACTTGACCTAAAGGATATGCAATCATAGCCATAGTCTCTTTAAGAATGATGCTTACAAAAGGGGTCCATCATGCAAGCAAAAACACACATATGCTTGCACACACCCATGCGAGAGGTTCAGTGAAACAATCAGACAAAGCACACACACACACACACACACACACACACACACACTGGAAGGGCTCTTAATTCAGACAGGTAATCAGACTGAGCTGATACAGACTGATACCTCATCTGGTTTCAGCCTTGCCTCTACAGTGGGAGAGCATGTGTGTGTGTGTGTGTGTGTGTGTGTGTGTGTGTGTGTGTGTGTGTGCGTGCTCACATGCATGCTTGTGTGTGTGTGTCAGCTGAAGAGGAGCGTCGAGGCTTGTGTCTGACCTGCATGCCAAGCAGGCTTGGCTCCTGTACCCACCCACCCCTCTCTCTCTCTCTCTCTCTCTCACTCTATCTCTGTCTCTCTCTATCTCTCTCTTCCTCTCTCCCCTTCTCTCATTTTTTCTCTCAACTGCTTTCGCCTCTCTTACTCTTCCGAGTCCCTCCACTACACAGAGACACTGCGGCAGGCTAGCCGGCCACACCTGGTTCACGCTCACCTGCGTGCCAGGACGCAAAGGGTGCAAATACACACACCCACACACAGTCACTACGACAACACAACATATGCTTCCGTGTAGACTACAGCAGAGCTGAGCACAAATGCGATGGGGCGTGGGGAACAGCATAGGGTAGTGGAGGTTGTCTTAGTGACTCAGATAAAACGTACACACGGAGCACAAAACAAACCACATGCACACACACACACTCACACACACACACCTCACCTGTCTCAGGGTTACCCCAGCTCCTCAGCTTCAACCAAAAACCACCAGCCTCTCAGTTGCAGATTCATCATCATTCTGTCTTTCCACTCTTCTTTCCACCCTAGCTTCCTCCCTTCCTTCTCTCTCTCTCTCTCTCTGTATCTCTCTATTCCTTGTGCTCAATCGCTGACATGTGCAATAGCCAGTAAATATTTATGCAAAGTGTTAGCATGTTGTATGATAGCTGCCTGCATTGATTGATGAAGGGATTGGCCGCTTGTTAATTAATTAGCTGCATGGCTAAATGACTGGCCGGCTGTTTCCCTGTCCTGTCGTCCCTCGCAGGTTTCTCCCTCCCCTCCTCTCCTCTCCTCTCCTTCTCTCTCTCTTTCCATTTCACACTGCAGCTTGGAGAAAATCCCTTGCCTTTCCAGTACTCCCGCCCTCTCTCCGCTCTCCCTCCCTCTGTCTCTCACTCACTCTCTCTCTATCTCTCTCTCTCTCACTCACTCACTCACTGGCTGGCTCTCTCGCTCCTTTGCGTTGTCGTTTTCTTCACCTCTCTCACTCCCTTGCTGCTGGTGAGCTCAGCCTCGCTTTGGTTCTTGCAATTCACTCTCTCTACCTCTCTCTCTCTCTGTCTCTCTTTCGTTCCCTCTCTCTCTCTGTAGGTCTTTCCCCTCTGTAACGGTGGCTTAGAGTTTAGTCCCTGTCCTTGTGTCCTCTCTGTCTCCCTCTCTCTCTTGCACTGTTGCTTCCTCTCTGTCTGTCTTTCCCTGTTACTCTCACTGTCTTCTCTTTCTCTCTTTCTCTCTCTCTCTGCTTCCCTCTATGCTTCTTGTAGCTCAGTACCCATCAGAACACTCTGCCAGCACGCTATGTGATATCATTGATTTCCTTATATGGGCTCTGTTGCCATGGAAACCACTGACTCCACCTGTCTCTCTCCCTTGGTCCTACTTGCACACACTCTCTCTCTCTCTCTCTCCCTCGTTCCCTCAGTCCTTCTCTCTCTCAGTCTCTCGCTCATTCCATCACTGAGGGGCAGATGATATGGCTTTAGCAGGGCAAACACACAGAGCAAACAGACAGAGAATGGCAGAAAAGGGGGGAAAGAGAGAGGGGGGGCAGAGTGAAAGAGAGAGAAAGAGAGAGAGACCACAGGGACCAGACACAATATGGAAGAGAAGAGTGGAGGTGAACAGACTGAGAGCGAGGGACGGGAGACAGAAAAAGAGAGAAAATGATTGGTGAGAGCGAGCACATGTTTGGCAGGACTGGGGGAAGGAGAGAGAGAGGGGGAGAGAGAGAGAGAGAGAGGGATGAGAGAGGTAGAGAGAGTGTATGTGTGAGAGACAGAGGGAGATCAAGGTGAAGGGATTAGTGTGGTGCTAAGTCTTTCACACACACGCACATACACACACACACACACACACACACACACACACACACAGGGAGTGTGTGTGTATGGTGAGGCATGGGGATGAGGTAATCTCAGACGGCTGCATCTGACGCCATGGACATTCCCACACCCTTCAAGGAGTGGAGCGCTATCAGTGCACCTCACACAGAGTATTACTATACACAGCGCTGTGCTGTTCAGGCACGCACACACACACACACACACACACACACACACACTCAATATATAATACACACACTTATATATGCATATATAGACATGTAGTACACAGACATCACCCATATGCACACACAATCAATTCTTACACCTGCTGAGGTTGCAGCTTAGTATGTCTAAAACCGAGATATAGTGCACACCCTTTACTTTATAAAACACACACATGTTACATGCACACACAAATGTTATGCACACACATACACAAACACACACAAAAACACACACATGCGCATACATGCTGGGTAACCTTTTCATTCAGACTTCTCATATACACACATTTTGCATTCTCTCTCTCTCTCTCTCTCTGTCTGTCTTTTACATTACACGCTGATGAGGAGGGTCTGAAACACAGTTCATGAGGCTCTACCACACAATAGTCCTGCTGTACACCCCACTACACAATTTAACACACAAACCAGAAACACACACTACATTCTCACACTTTCATGACCAGTCATTTCACCTGTGTTTGTATTTACACTAGGCACCATTGCAATGCTTATGCACCACAGACATGCATTTGTGTGCTTTTCTCTGCACTCTCGCTCTCTCTCCTTCTTTCTGTCTCTCTCTCTTTCAACTCAATAGAGCTTTATTGGCATGACAAAAAACCATTGCATTGCCAAAGCATTTCTAGTTGTACAAAGTACAGGTAGTGTGTATACAAAAGTAAACAAGGACAGATCACAATTAATCATACACTGTGTGTGTGTGTGTGTTTGTGTGTGTGTGTGTGTGTGTGTGTGCGTTTGTGTGCTTGCGTGTGTGTGCGTGCATATGTGGATGTGATGCTTGTGTATGCAGGTGTGTATGTCTCTCTCTCTCTTTCACTCTCTCTCTGTCTACCGAGGTCTGTACCTGGGCCCTCAGTTTCATGCCATTTTCAAAGAACTGAGTTTACTATTTACCATCTACATGACATAAGGTTATCACTAAACCTGAAAGCTAAACCTTACCCTAAGCTGTAACATTTAAGGAATACAGTATCTGTATTATTTAAGGAACATTTAAGGAACATTTCTGTAACATTTTCCGTAAGGACTATTTCCTCATTATCTATTCTCTCTACGCCCCCGATTACACTGCTTTTAAACAAAACCCAGCCATCTAACATAGTCCAGTTTTCATGTTCTACAAAGTGGGGGGCAGCCTTTCCCTCTAAACGATAGAACAAAACCCAGTGAGATGTTTCTCAGGCAACACTGAGCAAAGAAGCCATCTCTGGTGTGTTTCAGTTGCTCTTTGGTTCAAATATACTGGAAGGGATTAAAATTTTTGCTGACAAATGTAAACAAAACCAAATGTGATGTCGTTCAGCATGGCTTACCTTTAAAGGCTTCTGCTGAGAGTGTGTGTGTGTCTGTGTCTGTGTGCTTTAGTGTTTGTGGATCTCTTACCTAATGCTAACATTAACCTTACGACACTCTACACGGACACACACACACACACACACACACTAACTTGCCTCTCTTCTTGTACAGTAGACCTACCTCCATGTGAGTAATTCACTCATTCTCTGTGCTAAATTTAAGATGACAACAGCAGCCGCCACATCTTCTCCTTTTCTAAAAATGTGACGTTGATCATAAAAATAACACTATCACTACACCAGTGGATTACTGACTGCCTGTGGCAATACCATCCCCTGTGTTGGCACCTTCTCTCTCTTTCTCTCTCTCTCTCTTTTTCTCTCTTTCTCTCCCGGCCTGCGGGTATCACTTCCCCCCTTCTATGCCTGCTTAAAGTGCCACACATTGTCTCACCCCCCCCCCCCATTTGCCTGCAATACACCCCGACTTACTTACCCCCTGGCAGGGCATGTGCGTGGGCACGTGGCAGCCATTTAGGGTACAAACCTGCCCAATCCGCTGGCACTAATGTTGCTGTGATATAAACACAGATCAAAGGCTCTGGTACAATCTCTCCCTCTCCCTTTCCACCACCTCGATTTTGTAGCTCCTCGCTCCCTCAAACACTAGTGTCCTTGTTCACTTGTCTCCCTGCACCCTTAGTTTTCTGCTGTCGCTGAGGCTGACTCTAGCAACAGGGGGATTTGTTTGATCGAGGTGAGATGCCTTTAGCTTTGGTGCATACAGCATCTTTCCTTGTCACACTGATGGATAAATTCATAAACATCACACACACACACACGCACATATTTGTGCCACTTGCGTAGTCTGCACATGTCTGTGGTTATACTGCAGATGCACACACACACACACACACACACAATGTCATCTTCATGCATTGGCAGCTGTTATCTTGGTGGATATGATAAAAAGGAACCACTACAGCATGTGCATACCTCCACACACACACACACACACACACTCACCCACACACCCTCATTAGTACAAACTTGCCATCTACCACACTCAAGTACATCATATCTCAGTCATTATGGATGCTTTCCCACGCACATCACCATGAAGACACATCACACACACACACACACACACACACACATATCACATGCGTCAGAGCATATGGACTCCTACACAAATATGTGTAGAGGCATTCTCAGCCTCTCTCTGAAGCTTGAATGTGTGTTTGAAAAGGCTCTATGCATGTTAACATAAACAAACATTGACATTCTATCATAGATGGCCATGTGTATACATGTAGAGGATTGATACTACACAGCAGTCCAGCAGTCTCTCATGCTAAAGTAGGTCAGACATACATGTGGGGATGCAGGGACACGTGTACATTCAGACAGATGTTTGCAAACATGGAAAATGCTTAGGCATTTATTCAAAGATGCAAACACACGCTCAAACAAACAAACAAACACACACACACACACACACACACATAGATAAACACACATGCATATTCTGTGCATTCAGCTCCCAGACCACCCAACACCCAGGACACATACACTACACATATAAATGCTTACACAGACACACACACACACACACACACACACACACACACAGTGTTGCACACAGCTCAGCTCGGCTCAGATGCATTCAGTATTTGCAAAGCAAACTGAGTAACTGCACAGGATCAACAAAGCCAGCATTCTCTTCAGGCTGCACACACACATAAAAATTATCACCCTGGCATAATGCATATGTTGCATGTTCATATACTGTACACACACACACACACACACACACACATTTGAATAAATGCATGCAATGCAAACACACACACTTATTCACAGTATTATCAGAAATAGTTATGATCTTATCACACACACACACACCTAACACACACTCACCTGCTGGCGGGAGCTGTTGGTGTTGATGAGCGTGGCGCCGGCGGAGGCCTGCTGGCGGCTCTTGTAGTGAGCGTCACGCTGGCGCTCGATGTCGGCCTTGTGAAGCTTGGCCAGTGCGTCCATCTCGGCCTTCTGCAGGTTGGTCAGCGCCTCCAGACTGCGGGCCGACGACGTGTGGATCAGCCCGGAGCTGGAGAAGCGGCGACCCGACCCGCCGGTGCCACCACCTCCACTGCCGCCACCTCCGCCACCCATGGTGTGGTACTCCCGCGGGTACTCCGCATCATCCGCCGAGATCATGGACGCCTTCTTCCACACTGGACCTGAAGAGGGGAACCAAGAGAAGTCAAAGGTTAGTGACCCGGAAGTAACTGAGGCTGTAATTGGCTGTGACTGGTTGACTGACAGGGTTTGAGGGTCACATTTATTCCACTTGAGTTAACAGTTTAAGAGTGGTTAACATAAATAGAGCGGCACTGCAGGGAATGTTTCATGAAATATGTACCTAAACTCACTAAATCATATTCAAAAAAAGTTCAAAAAATGTCTGGCTAAAAAGGAACTAAAGCCCTTCAGACTTCCTTGACATGTTCTCACATGAGAGTCCTTAAAGCTTCTCCGGCTTCTGCTGAACTCAAAGGAGACTCCTTAAGGATTTCACAAAAATCCTAGCCCCCCCCCTGGAGAGACTGTACCTCTCTCACTAAAATATGATTGACTATGGAGAACAACTAAGTTGTTTTAAGGGGAAGCAAAATGCAAAGAGCAAGTCTGTCTAACTGCTGTCTAACTTAGTTAAAAGAAGTTTAATTATTTGCAGTAAAATTTAGCTCACAAGAATGTAATTTCATATGCCACACGCATAGAAAATACTTCTGGAAAAATCTACAGACTCAGCGGAAGCTCACCTATGGGTGCAATCAAGCTGAAACGAAGTTAGCGTCAGCTGTCGGTTTGCTATTTAATCCTGTACCAATTTTTCTCATTCCTTTTCCTACTGACAGCACTCAGTGACTTTGGTGAACTGCACAGCTATGGATTAAAAATATCAACAGTTCTCCGTCAAGAGCCATAAATGTTTTACATAACATGCTGCAACAATTAGAAAACACTGCAGAAGCAATGAGAGAGGCGACAGTGTATGTAGTCAGGAGAAGAGGGACAGACGAACAGTATACACTCATTGAATGTACAGTCTATATTCATGGTATGGGTCCATGAAGATGATCATCTCAGTGTGAATTCTGCACTCACTAGCTCTGGCATTCTAGCTACAGGCAAGCTAAAATGGCATGCCACTCCATTCAAAGTGCATCAGTGCAGGAACACTGTGTTCAGATAAAGATAACAATGGAGGTCTGTGCATGTGTGTGTGTGTTGGGTTGCAGGGGGACTGTTAGTCTGTACTGTAGTATGTGTGTGTTGTTGAGGGAATTGGGGGAGGGGTGTTGGGTGACAGAGGACCGTCAACACTTGTCAAGGGACGCTCGTGCCGACATATAGCACCCGAGGGAAGCTGACCCCAAAATCTCCCTGTCCTCATCTCTGCTTCTCTCTCTCTCTCTGCATCTCTACTTTTCTCTCTTCTTCTCCACCTTGCCCTATCTCTCCATTCTTCCCACAGTGTTATTCACTCCATCCTTTCTTCCTCCCTTTCTTTCGTCTCATCTTACTTTCTTTTTATCCTTGGCTCTATTCTCTCCATCTCTCTCCCTCTCTCTTTCTCACATAAAACGTTCCCTCGCTCCCTATTCTCCAGGTCTGTCTTGTCATGGTCATTCTGTCCGTGATTTTCAGGCTCTCTTTTTCAATTTGGTTCTCTATTCCACTCTCCTTCTACTCATCTCTCTCTCTCCCTCGCTCCTCTTTTCCATCTCTCCAATTTCAATGTCATTCTCTCTCTTTGTGTCCATGTCTGTCACTCCATTTCTTTTTTCTTCTCTTTGTGCCTCATCACTGTCCTTCTGTCATTCATCCCTCTTTGCTTTCGCTTTCTCTTCATCTCACAGTCTCTCTCTTCAGTCTCTCTCTTTTCCTGCTTCTCGCTGTGCATTCTTTCATCCATTTCTTCATCTCATTCTCTATCTCTCTCCTTCTCTTTCACTGTCTTTTCTTCTCTCCCACCCTCTCTCTCTCTTCCTCATTCAGAGCCAAGCAGATGGGTCTCCTGCCACATCATACCACCATCACATCCGTACCACTTTCTCTCTCCCTCTCTCTCTCTCCCTCTTTCTCTCTCTCAGTGGAAGCCTTTACCTGCAGGGCCACTTCTGTCAGGGAGAGAATTTAACAAACCTACAAATGTCAGGAGAAACAACTCCTCCCACACTCCCAGACACAGACAAAAGAAAGCACACACACACACATCTATGCACGCACACACACACACACACACACACACACACCAGAACAGCTGTATATTTAAGGGCCAACACCACCTTACTGCCACAGTGCCCCATAGTGGTCAGCTATGAGATGGGAGCACAAAAAATGACCTTTCATTTGAAGTGCCCACATGTTGTTTATAAACATATGTCAACAAGCACACACTGACATTATGTCAACAAGCAGACTTTCAGACACACACACACATACACAATTTAGATGCAACACAAATACACACACACACTTTTATGGCCACAGAGACACAAAGGTAAATGCACACACACATTCGCACACACAGAGAGAGAGAGAGAGAGAGAGAGAGCACATGAAATGCATGTAACAAATGTATGACCAGAACTAACACACACACTCACACACATGCACAGTCATTTGTGATTGCTGATGCATCACTGTAACTCTTATCTGAGAGGTGTGTTTGATTCAATCACATTGGCACACCCATAGCCCATCTGTTTGTCAGTGTGTAATTTTTTGTAATTGCATTCAACCGAAGGGCACACACACACACACACACACACACACACACACACACACACACACACACACACACACACACACACACCAACACACAAACACACACATGACACACTCATGCACCCAACTCACACACATGCACACACACACACCAACATTGAAATGAATTATTCAACATGCAAATATCTCTGGTCCCACATCACCTTCCCAATTAACTTCTGACCGAGAGAGAAAGAGCGAGAAAAGGAAATATATTTCATGCACGATAAAATACAAAAAAGATAGATAAAACACACAGGCAGATAAAGACAGTAGACAGATAGATAGATAGATAGATAGATAGATAGATAGATAGATAGATAGATAGATAGAGCAGAAGAAAAAAAGAAGATGAGATTTTGCTCCCATTGCTCTATTGTTCTGAAGTATCTGTGCAGCGAGGAGGCAGATGGGGGTGTGCTGGGTCATGGTGCTCTTACTCTTATGCTGCTGCGGAGCAAAAAGGCCCCATATGTGCTTTGGCACATACACACACACACACACACACACACACACAGAGAGAGAGAGAATGAGAGACATTCACATTTCACAAAAACACACACACAGAGAGAGAGAGAGAGAGAGAGAGAATAAGAAACATTCACATTTCACACACACACACACAGAGAGAGAGAGAGAGAGAGAGAGAGAAGGATATTCACATTTCACGCACACACACACACACCCTCATAGTGTGAAAACTGCACCTACACATCAGGAAGCAAAGCTACCAGCCGGAGCCCCAAGCGGAGCTGAATGGCGTGGAGCAGAGCCAGTCAGCCTCAGAGAGAGACACTGGCGTCTGGCACTGCAGGGGCTTCAGACACTCAGCCTGGCGGGAAACACACCTAAAGAGCTCTGCCTCTCACTACAACTCAGCATGGCTGCGATGCTTCCCTTCACAGCCCACATGGACCACTTGACTGAACCCACCAGTGTCATTAGTGGGAGAACATTAGTGTCTTACACCAGGAGGGCTGGACATATGGTGGAGGGGGGAATGGTGGGATGGTGATGATGGTGATGACGACAATCTTGGGTGTGAAGACAACAACAATCACAACAACAATGATGATCATGGTGATCACAGCAACAATGGCAAAGACACCGGTGATGATGATGATGATGATGATGATTTGCAGAGATTGCTCAGATATGCAAAGGACAACGTTCTCCAAAGATAAGACTGATAACCCCTAACCCACACAGTGACTCAGATTTTATCAACAATAACAATATCCAATAACAATGTCCTCACGGACATCATCTTTGACTAAATACACAATGTTATCTCTATTCAACTTTTGCATTTCATATTCACATTAACAAAAATTCGGCTCAAGATTATGTGCGTCTGCATACATTTCTATCAACTGTGAAAAACAAAAAAAAACATTAGGATAATCAAGTGACATGTTCCAACCAGCTGTGAGATTAACGTCTATGGTCAGAAATGCGCTAACCTGTTTCCATCGATTTTAATTACATTATGCCTGCTCCACACAAGAGTTAATCCACCCCCCTCAAGCGAATTAAATTCATATTCGCATTAGGGGACAGAATTTGCAGGTGTTTCCAACCAAGAATTTCTTATTCACATAACTTGTATGCGCATCAACTAGTTGGATGGAAACCCAGTTAATGACACTAGTGCTGGACTGGGACAGTCACTATATAGTAGTACTGTATCATAGCATCATTGTGACAAGTACATCAACACAAGTCCAAACACATTAAAACCACCATGAGACCTGAATGTGTTCACCTGTACACCTGTGAATGTGATCACCTGTACGTTGCTAGTGCTTCAGATGTCCACCTATTCTACCAGCATCAGCTTAGCACAGCATGCCGACAGCTACATGTGCCTCACGCTTCACTGTAGCGCTGGAGTTTACTCCAGTAAATATGATGCAGCAAGCAAGCAAACATGCACTCACACACACGCACACATGTCATACATGCACACACACACACAGACACACACATACACACATACTGTATGTAGGCAAGCAAATACACACACACACAGTCATACATGTCATATATGCACACACATACACACACTGTATGTAGGCCTGCAAATACACGCACATACACACACACTCACACACAGTCACGCACACAGGCCCTCCCAGTGTTTGTGCAGGGACATGAGCCAAGGTGAGTATGTGGGGGGTTGGGGGGGTACAAAGTCATGCGCTACTTGCTGACGCGTTCCATGACTGTTGCTGCTATGTGTGTGTCAGCAGATTGTTAGACTCGCTCCTTCATAGGGCTTATTTTTCCCTTCGAGAGGTAAGAAGGGAGCAGGAAAGGAGGAAAGAGGAGAGGAGAAGGTGGGAGAGGAGAGAAGGAGAGAAAAGGGCAGTGGAGAGGAGAAGACAGGAGAGGAGGGGAGAGAAGGGGGAAAGAGGGGACAGGAGGGTTGAAGAAAAGAGCAGAGAGAAGAGGAGGGGAGAGGAGATAGAATGGAGGGGATGAGAAGAGAGGAGTTAAGCAAAAAATGAAGGAGGACAGGAGACAGGGAGGACAGAAAAGGAGTGAATGAAGAACAGAAGAGAGAAGGAAAGCAGGGAAGAGGAGATGATGGAGGAGGAAAGGATGAAATGACAGGGAAGATAAAGAAAAAGAGGGAGGATGAAAAGAGACGATGGGAAAGACAAGAAAAAAAGAGGAGAAAGGAGAAAAAGGGAGAGGACAGGAGATGAGATGAACGAGAGGAGAGAAAAGGAGAGAAGAGGATGAGAAGAGGAGGAGCGGAACAGAGAGAAATGGGAGGCAGAGGGGGAAAGCAAAGTGTGATTATCAAACATCTCTGATGAAGGGTGGAAGGGTGCTTTGGAGGGAGGTTGAGGGAAAGAGAGAGCGAGTACAGATGAGAGAGTGAAAGCGAGTGATACAAACACAGAAAGATACAGAGCAAGATGAGAGGGAGACCCATAAGCTGAGAGCGAGGGAAGCAAACGAAGAGAAAACAAGAAGTAAACTGAGTGAGAGAGAGGAGAGAGAGCTAGCTTGCGATAGTTAAACTGAGTCAGCAAGAGAGAGAGAGAGAGAGAGAGAGTGATAAAGATGAAGCAAGAGAGGAAGGGAGGAGAACAGATAAGGAAAGAGAGGAAGATAAAGTGAAAGATTGAGCGGAGGGTCTGAATAATCGCCACAGCTGCAGCCATTTCTCTCCCATTCGTCTCTCTCTCTCTCTCGTGTGGCGTTGCAGACAGAGGCTTTGTAGTGTGCCACCCTGATGAGTCCCCCCCCCCCCCGGCTACTGTCTCTCCAATTCTCCCCCCCACCCCACCCCCACCAGCACCCCAAAATGGCTGACAGCGGTTAAACATCGTAAAAAAAGCCGCTGATAGATGAAGTTTGGAAACTGCGCTTTTCCAATTTGGCTGTAGCACCCCTCTGGCATACACATTCACAGCCACACACATCATGCACACACATACACACACACACACATATTGTATGTGTGTGTGTGTGTGTGTGTGTGTGTGTGTGTGTGTGTGTGTGTGTGTGTGTGTGCTTGAGTGAGTAAAGGTGAGAGAGAGAGAGAGAGGGAGGAAGAGAGAATTATTGCCTTCCAGTTCACAGCCAAAAGTGTCAAAACCACACTGACATGATCATAAACCAAGTGGGATGTGACCAGTGTCAGAGTGTCGCACTGCGTGCCCCATAAACTACATTACCCAGGGGGTTCAGTGGGTGCCTACGGATGGCAGTAAATGGCTGAGGTATTGTGGGACTTTGAGTCATGCCACAAATCTGGGAGTGATTGCTAGGGAGAGGCCTTGAGCTGAGATGGATGAAGTTGTTTTTACGGTGGTGATGGGAGAGGAAGAGTTAGAGAGTGTTGATTGAAGATGTTTCGGGTATGATAAAAACAACCGTGAACAAGGAAAGCTGGGACACACACACACACACAAAAGAGGAAGAGAAAGAGAGGGAGGGAGAGAGCAGAGAAATTACTGACTAGGGAAAATGATCTCCCCTTTGTGCCTTGTCTTCATCTGACGGATGAACAAACAATAGTGCAAACTAATTAGGTAATGAACTCGACCACTTAGCAGCACAGAGGTCCCAGTGAATACTATAATAAGGTTTAGAATGTGATATTAATTACTCCAATTAAGACTAGACGTTGTCCTACAGGACAGAGACCATATATCTGGGGACAATGTGATTGCATAGAAATCTCCATTAGTTACTCATTTCATATACTTTCAGAGAGACATTGACCTTGGCTAGGCAATGGTTCTAATCAACCCTTCCTATTGAGACCACAAGTGATGGACACATAGGTAATATGATGTTAATGTATAAGAAATTAGATATAATGTGAGGCCTCTCTAAACCTAGACAAGACGAAGCTAAGTTAGTCCACATGCATCTCAAGTATGGACAGAGAGACAGATTGATGGGCAAATGGATGTTGCATTGTGATTTTGTTTTTATTCTGCTTGCCCATGACAGGATCAGGCATTTGGAGGTAGAATTGGGAACAGCAGAGGCACTGAATTATGACATCACCAGGACAGGGCTGTTCCTCAGTGTTCTGCAGGCAGGTTTAGTTAATGGCCAACACCACGTAAATCCTCAAAGAGAGACACACACAGACATGCACATAGTAAAACAGACAGAGAGACAGAGATTAGGGGAGAGAGAGAGAGATGGAGGGATGGTGGTGAGAAATAGACACAGTCAGATAGACAGACAGACAGTTCGAGTGGAAAACAGAACATGAGACAGACAAAAAACAGAAATCTAAAAACATAGACAAAGTGAGAAGACAGACAGACAGACAGACAGACAGACAGGGAGACAGATACAGAGACACACAGACAGAGAGACAGACAGGGTAAGAGGCATACAGAGTTTGAAGAGCGATGGAGACATAGACAGAGACAGAGATTAGGTTATAAATATATCTAAATATCTAATCTGCACAGGGCCCAGAGAGCCAGAGCCAGAGACAGATTGTGCGCCGCCCAGCCGCATACCAAAATGGCTGCTGGCGGCACCCGTGACTCAGGGATCCTGGGTGAATTACGCTCTACTGCACTATTAATGAGAGCAGTTAAAAGTGAATCCATCTGCACTGACGCTTGGGCACAGTAATTACAACACCTCCATCCTATGAGGACTGCTAGCTAGTCAAAGGTGCAGTAGGCCTAACGTTTCCAGCGTGGCTAACGGCTAACAATGGCTTGCTAGGCCTCCCTGTAACTTGGCAATTATAAACTACAAACTTCTCTGGGGCTTAGGAGTAGGCAGACATTACAGAGAGAGACTGGCTTAAAAGAATCAATTTTTGACTGTGCTGCTGTCTGCTTCCTGCAACTGATTCTATCAGGACACAAGCTGAAGATTGGCTAAACCTTTTTTTTTCTTTTTCTTCAGGTGCCCAAGGGGTAGCTAACTACACAAGCTGCTTTAAATTTGACTCAGAAGTAGAGGAGAATTACTGAGCTTTTTTGTCTTAAATCTCTGGCTCTCCTGTCTCCTCCTAGGCACTTCCTCTACTGTTCCTGCCACATCTGCCACCCATTAATCCAAGCACTGATAAAACGCCAGTGTAATTATGATACTATTGATTAGCCACTCAAGGTGTGAGCAGCTAATCAAATGATTGGGAGAGAAGAAAATCAGGTAATGCACAGCCGGGGCAGACCAACGCATTTTGCTGCACCTGGCTGTTAATCTATCACATCCAGTAGCTGTGGGGCTAACAATTACTAGCCTCTGTGAGTTTGTAATTCTAAAATGAGATGGCACAGAGACACTTGCTCTTATTATATTAAAATTCACTGATATTGTACTACACCAGAGTGCACAAATAATGTATAAGGCCAAAAGCAACAAGCTCCCAGGGATTATTCAAAAACTGTTTAACATAGAAGAGGGGCATTATGATTTAAGACGGAAATTACTATGAGAGATTTCAGTAGATCAATTTGTGGAGTAACGATTTGAATGTGGAGCTAAAGCAATGTCCAAGCATGAGCCAGTTCAAAAGATAATATAAACAGATGGTCTTTCAGCAGGATGAAGATGTGTTTTGACATGTTGTTGTCTTGGGATGGGCATGTATTGCATCCGACTTTGATGGCAGCATCCATACTGTGGGGTTGATCAGCTGGGGTGGTGGTGTTGCTGCAGGGGCATGATGCCACTCCCATGAACAATGGTGGTGGTGATGTGATTGTATGTACATGTATAAAGTGCATATGTGCATATATGCAAGTCATTTATATATAGTGTATGTACATGTTTATGTGTATATGTAGGTATATTGTACTTAATGTACTGTATATACTTCAGCTTAAAAAAAGGATAACTTTAATAATATGTAATTAGTTTCAGGTATTAATGTCATTAATTGCAAGTTTAATTTAAGTAAAGGGAATAGGGGGTAGTGTGTATGCTATATGACTGAATGAAAAAGGGTTGGTATTAAACAAGTTCAAATTTCCAAAATGGCAAACTGCTCTATACTGCAGACACTGGGAGGTGTGATTTTGTGTCAAGGGCATGTGTGATCGTTTACCTCAATTGCGCGAACACTTTAAGTCATTCACTGAAATGATGGCTCTGTTTTGTAAAATAAGCAAGAATTTAGCACATTAGCACATTAAGAAATTAGCACATATTTTCTCAATTTAGAACAACAAAAAAAAGTATTACCAATGATACATCCCATACTGCAGCATGCCATTTCAGAGACAGACAGTCTTTCAGAGCAGCTTAGAATTCAGTTGGGACTGAGTGTGAGTGGGTGATTTGTTCCTTGCCTTTCCGCCCCATATCACAGTCACACTCCTGTAAAAGGAACTATCTGGTTCCAAGGCTAATAGCACAGCGGGAATAAGAGCAGGTAGCATTTCCAGCCTGTGCGATGTCGGGTGTTCTATTTTGGACGACTGAGTGTGTGCGTTTCTTGTGGCTCTCCCTCTCTCCTTTCATCTCCCTCTTTCCTCTGTCTGTACGTCTCTCTCTCCCTCGCTCACCCTCTTTCACTGTGTCGCCTGTCTTTTTGAGTTCTTTAGATGTGCTTGCTTAGGTCCTTCTGTTGTGTGTGTGTGTGTGTGTGTGTGTGTGTGTGTGTGTGTATGTATGTGTGTGTATGTGCATCATGCATGCATGTGTGACACATGTGTAAGTCCTGTGTGTGTGCACAGGTGTGCATGCATGTGTGTGTGTGTGTGTGTATGTGTGAGAGAGAGAGAGAGAGAGAGAGAGAGAGAGAGAGAGAGAGAAAGAGAAACTAGACATGTGTGTGTGTGTGTGTGTGTGTGTGTGTGTGTGTGTGAGCATGTGTGTGAGAGTTTGTGAGTAAATGTGTGTGAGCCTATGTAATCCTCTGTGTGTGTGTGTGTGTGTGTGTATGTGTCTATGTATGTGTTTGTTCCTCCCTGATACATCCAGGGGCTTTATAGCCGATTCCTTCTCTATTCCCCCTCTCTCTTCCACACTGCTGCATTTTCAACACCAGTCACTCGTTTGGGGGTGAGGGGTGGTGTGGGTCTCTCCCTCTTCTCTTCCTCTGCCTCACCTCTTAGCATAAAGCCTCCCAGACAACTCTTTGCCTATCTTCACACAATAGATAGTGCTTAAATGCTTCCAACACGCACACACACACATACACACACACACACACACACACACACACAGAGTTGTAGAGACTGAGAAAGAGAGAAAGGGAGGGAAAGAGGAGGGAGGCTAGGGGAAATGAGCAAAGAAAGGACTTCAGGGTGTGACGTTCTGCTACTGCTGATGCTACTGCTGTTGCAAGGCAACCCATAATTACTCTCTCACACGCACAACTGCGGTGCGGTGTCACAACACCACACTGGACAATTACCGCATACACACACACAAGCTTACATGTACACATGCACACACACATACACACACACACACACACACACACACATCCATGCATTCACAGGCAAATACACACCATATATTTCATACACTCATGTAACATGTACATATAACAGGCATTAATCAGCTTGAATCATGAATCTCACTCCACGATCAGCTATTGCATGTGTGCATTGCGTGTGTGTGTGTATGTATGTATGCACCATGCTCACCTGCAAAGTATAATATAAAAATATAATATAAAAATATAAATGCCAAGATATACCACACTACCTCCTACTGCAACCAGTGTGGAGTCCCCTGCCAATGCTCTCCTCTCTCCCCCTGTCTAAGCGGCCCATTAACCCTGACACAGAGCCCCTAGACCCCAACCCCCTACCCTACACAGCAGTGTGTAAATAATATCAATCACCTGCTGGCTCCACACACACTGCGTGTAATACGGGGTCACTAGAGGTCACTGTGACTGTAATGTGCATCTTGTCAAAATCATATTTTCCCACGAATAACTACCCTGAATGCATCACACTGTGAAGTTCATGATGAGCATTTGAGGTGTTTTTCATAACCGACATTCATAATCTATCTTGTAAGAAGAAGACATTCAGCACTGGATCTCTGGAATAGCAATCATGTGGGTAAAGGCACATCAGAACAGAACAGAACAGAAGCAATAGAAGCTGGAGGTTTGGACTCCTTTAAAGCATGCATGCCTCCCATGTCAAACGCTGGATGGGCGTGAGTTCAGTGCATGTTTCTCACAGCGAAGGCCACACCTGAATGTTTGCCCTTATCTCAAGAGAGTCAGCTGTGACAGTGTTTGTCACATGCTCCGAGTAATAGGAACAGTTTCAGTGTCAACAGAAACAGATTTTTCCATATTTAATAATTTAGTTAAACTATGTTTTAGACAAATTGCAAAATTGAACAAAAGCTACCCCACCCCCGGCTGGGTGGACAGAGACACAATGCTTATAAGGAGCTTTGCTTGAGGATACAACACAATCTCAAGTGGCTGTATTGAGATTCAAACCAGCAACCTGTCAGTTGCCAACCAGACCCATCTGTGTTTCTTCTCTGTGATTATAAAACCTTTATGATTCTGGAGAGCAGCCATCCTACCAGTTGAACCACAAGAAAACATTTTCCCACAGGAGGAACAAGGGACTACATGCCTCGCATTCACACACACACACACACACACACACACACACTTCCACAGAGGCTGTCATGCAAGGTGCCAGCTTGCTCACCGGGGGCAGTTTGGGTTTCAGTGGCTTGCTCAAGGCCACTTCAATGGGGTCAGAGGTTAGCCAGGATAAAACCCTCAAACCCTTCGATTGCAGAATGACCCCTTCACCTCCTGTGCCGCCTCAATACTTAACTTACAGCCTGGCATCCCTTATGACAGCATACCTGCACATTCAGCAAGCCTTGAGGTCATGACCGTGTGTGTGTGTATGTGTGTGTGTGTGTGTGTATGAGCATGGATGGGGGGTGGGGGTGTCTATAGGTGATGACACAGAAGAAGCCTTCCATTAACAGCAGTGAGGCCAGCCAAGCAAAGCCACTGACATTTCCCATATTAAAGAGTCTCTAATTAAATCAGCACCAACTAGGGAGACTCTGATGGGTAGATGATGTCATTTGATCAAAAAAAAGAAAAGAAAAAAAGGCACTCCAGGGCTGGAGAGGCTGAGGTGGTGATGATGTCACAGTGCAAATTTAACCCTCGCTGTGCTGGCGTGGTGCTGATGTTGAGGACGGGAGCAGACACAGCTGGTGGAGGGAGAGAAATGAGGGTAAACTAGGTCTAATTGGCATCAGTCACGGAACAGCAGGGCAGAGACGAGTTAGAGATTAGGCCAACAACAACACACACACACACACACACATACACGCACACACACACACACACACACACACACACTTGCACATCCACATACTCACACATTCAGAGATATGTATGTACACATACACACACACAAACACAAGCATACACGCCAAGTGTGCACACACACACACACACACATACAAACACACATACATAGACGCACATTCACATACTCACACACATACAAACTAACACATATGCACACACACGTCACACACACACACACTGAGATATGAGCAGTCAAGGGAATTGGGTTCTCAGCATAACTAGGGGGTGGAACAGCACTGAGGCAGTAAAGTGATGCTGATTAGGACTCACACTGCACATATTACAGACAGGAAAGAGGGAGAGAGAGAGAGGGAGAGAGGAAGATGGATGGAATTTCATCAAATTGAAAGACCGAGAGAGTAGTGGGACAGAGAGATACAGAAAAAGAAAGAAATGGAGTGATAGAGGAAAAGAGAGAGGAAGGCAAAAAGAAAGAAAGAGGGTCGGCGAGAGGAGGAAAAGAGAGTGATAATGGAATGAAATGAAAAGAGAAAAGAAGGAAAGAAAGAGGAAAAGAGAGATTGCATGAGAGGAAAGACAAGAATCACACCACAATAGAAAAAGGAGGGGCAGTAAAAGCAAGACAAGAGTAGAGAGAGAGAAAGAGAGAGAGAGAAAGGAGGGAGGGAGGGAGAGAAAGGGAAGTGAAGTGCTGAGCCGAGCTGAGCTAGAGGATATATGTGCTTGAGGCTGTGCAAATTATTGAAATTCATTATTCTTCACACTCGAGCTGCTGTTCTCTGTGACTGCTGCACCACGGTGGATCCACTGAGTCTGAATAGAGGTACTCCCCACCACTGGCCAGTCAGTCACTCTCATCAGTCTATAGGGATTGCACACATGTACCACTATCTGACTGCACACACACACACAGATACACACACATGCACACACACACGTACTCGCGCACGCACACGCATGCACACACTTACACTCACATGCACCCACACACACACCACTGTCGTACTGCACACACACGTATGCACACACATACACACGCACATGCACACAAGCACTGCTATCAGACTGTACACACACATATGTACATACATAATACTCACATGTGCACATACAAACACACACCACTATCAGACTGCACACATGCACACACATACACTCACACACACACATACACACAAACCCCAAGAGATAAAGGGCCCAGAAGGAGTTAAACACATACATTCAGAGACTCTCTCTCACACACACACACACACACACACACAGGATATAATATGACGATACTACATAAGGCTCAACTGATTCTCTCCCTAAGGGCCTCCAGTTATAGATGTTGCCCAACACTAGTATTCAAGGTGTGTATGTGTGTGTGTGTGTGTGTGTGTATGTGTGTGAGAGAGAGACATCCCTAGGGAGACTAATGTCTCTTTAACCCCTGGCCTCTGTGTCACAAAGCAGGCGAGTGACTCTAATGGTGTGCTTCTAAGGTCACCCCCTGTGTGTGTGTGTGTGTGTATTTGTGTATGTGTATGTGTGTGTGTGTGTGTGTGTGCGCGCGCACACGCGTGTGCATGGTTTATTTAAATGAAACGCAGAGAGGCAAGACGAGGGATTGTTTCAATCACACTTCGACCAGGTATTCATGTTTGATGGGTGTGAGCGTTAATCTCACTCTCTCTGTGTGTGTGTTTGTGTGTGTGCGTATGAAACAGAGCCTATGTATTTATGATTGACTCTACGAAGCCCCCTTTGCCCTTGTAGAGGCTCAAGTCTCAATCAGTCGGCAGTGGATTTGCTCGCTGTTCCATAGATCAAGACAACACATTAATAGTGCACCCATACATAAATGGTGCAATAATGGTGAGCTCGTTCAGACACACTCTCTTTCTCTCGCACTCATATGCACACGCACACACACTCACACACACAAACACACACACAGTCATAATTAGATAGACATCAAGACCATGTTGCGCAGGTGTGTGCTTGATCGCACCCCTTAATGATGCTTCAGCAGCTGCCCCCTATACAGTGAGATACTGCATGGCGCGCGCACACACATACGCACACACACACACACACACACACGCACACACACACAGACAGGGCCATACGTACTCCAATTACCAGACTGGAAAGTGCCCATCTATTTTGTCCACACAAATATTTGCTTAGAGACCAGGCACAAATCAAATGCAATAAACACCTGCACACCTGCACACACACACACACACTCAGCACTGTTGCATTTCTTCATGGAGCTGATGAGTATGGAGCGGAGACAGACATGCATAGAGGAAAGGATGGAGGGGAAGAGAAATCCCCCCTCTCTTCCAGGACTCTCAATCTGACATCAAACTGACATCAAACGCCTTGTGTGGAGATAGACTCTCAATAGAGACTGTTTAAAAATGCATTGACTCCACAGGCGTGAAGGAGAGTCTCCCGAGTCAGCTGCACACACTTCATGTTAACACACACACACGTTAGTGCAATCACTCACTCACATGAGGTTGTACAAACACACACAAGCATTCACATATAAACATGCTATTGCCTCTGGATACCTGCAAGCTCTCCCACGCAGGTAGAAAGGAGGGAGCGAGAGAGAAGAGGAGACGGAAGGGGAGAGGGAGGGAAAGAGAGAAGTGCCGCATCCGCGAACAGCTGCAGGGTGGTTTAACATTAATTGATAAAACAGCGTTTCAGTGTTTTCCTGCGCAGAGGGCTAAAGCGTGGGATTACGATCTTTACCCATCTCTATAGGATAATTACAAATCTACTACGAATGCACAAGACACAGGGAACCTCAAAAAAGTACACGTTTCAATTACGAGGTAATATTATTGATCAAGGAATCATCAGTCCAGGCTCTGAAGTCGCTCTACTTGCCGGTAACGTTCTGATGATGTGGTACCATAACCTTCGTTAGAGAAACTCGGAACAGCGGACGCAGCCGGTGAGATGTTAGGCAACATACCAGTGCGGTTGTAGCACTGATAGCATCCTGCAGATAGCGGATATTTATAGGCTAACTTTCGCTGTCGGATAAATGGATTAGCCACGCTCCGCTGATCAGTTTAAAAGCTGCGACTCAATTAGGTCCGCGCTGCGCCGTGCATGTATTTCTTTTCCTATTTCCTATTTATTTTCTTATCATACCGGCCAAGGTCAACACCAGTTGGGCTGGGGCACGGGCGATGGACTTGTAACTCACCGTCGGTGAACCGCGCCGAGGTCTAAATTCCTATCCAGGGTCCGACGGAGCGAGCGAGCCGCGTGCGTCCACTCTCTGCTCCCCCACCCTTTCCTCCTCCCCCGCCTCCTCCTCTACCTCCTCCCTCGTGCTTCCGCTGAACAAGTCCCGGAGCGCACACCGTTTTCACTACTCCAGCATGCAAACCCACGGGGAGGGCGCGAGAGGAAGAGAGACAGAGAGATGGTGAAAGTGAGAGACAGAAAAAAGGAGGGAAAAAGAAGCGAAAAGCTGCAGCAACATCAAGGACACGGGCAAGCAAACAAGCAAGCATCTCTAGTGCACCGCCGCCCTCCCTTCCCTCTGCTCTTCCTCATTTTTTCTCTCCTTTTCTTCATTTCCCATTGGCATTTACATAATGAGCTTCTTGAGTGAGAAACATGCTAAGTAGCCTACCTACCTGCCTGTGCTCTAGAGTGCTGTGCTGTGCTGTGCTGTGCTGTGCTGTGCTGTGTGCTGGAGGTCCATGGAGCAGTGCAGCCCTTCTGTACTATGCTGTAGACATGCTCTGCTCTACTCTGCCCTGATCTGCTCTGTGCTGTGCTGTGGAAATGCGGATGGATGCTACTGCTGCCACTGCTGCTGCCACTGTACAGTAATCTCACAGATAGAGGGCTGGGTCTCAGTGTGTGTGTGTGTGTGTGTGTGTGTGTGTGTGTGTGTGTGTGTGTGTGTCTGACTGTCTAATCCTCGCAGTCTGAAGGGACGAGTCGTGCATGAGCCTGCCTCATTCTCCCTCCCGCTCTCTTTTGCTCCCTCTTCCTCTATCTCCATTTTCCAGCCGATCTCTCCTGGCACTTGTTCTCTCTCTCTCTCTCTCTCTCTCTCTCTCTCTCTCTCTGCTGAAAGTGAGAGAGCTGGATGAGGGAGCCTGTCACTGTCTAATGATCATCTTTCCCCTTGTGTGGGTGCTTGTGTGTGTGTACATGTGTGTTTGTGTGTATGTGTGTGTGTGCATAGGTATTAAACATAACAAAGTATGAAAGACAGTGGTATAACCATATTTCCAAGCATTCTTGGGAACATGTATGTCACTGCTGTAAAGCAATTGCACAGTAACGTGTACAAGACCACCTGTCAAGCGTGTGTGATTGAGTGTTTGGGTGCATTTGTATGGTGCTCAGACTGTAGTATAAAACACTCTGGATGTGTGTCTGTTTGTCTGTCCGTAAAGAGATGATTCAGATAGGAAGGGACAGGGAGGAGAGAAAGAACACAGTGAGACAGAGAGAAAAGGAAAGACAGAGAGAGAGAGAGAACAAGTACCAGGTTAAGGCAAGCCAGATTAGGCAAGCCAGATTAGGGGTCTTTAGCTTCCCTCTGTTGACATGTTCTACGTGAAACATAAGGCCTCTGCAACTAATGCTTGTGATTTATATGTGTTTGTTTGTGTTTGTGTGTGTGAGAGAGAGAGGAAGAGAGAGAGAGATTGAGTGAGTGAGAGATAAACCATTTCTGAATCATCTAATGAAAAAATAGTTCTTCCCCATCTATCTCATAAAGTGCAAGTGTTTTGCTTGTGCACACACACACACAAGCACGCACACACACACATGCGCACACACACACACACACACACACGCACACACACACAAGTAGCACATGACTCCCTCACTGTAGCTTTTCCATCATCTCGCCTTCAGCACCTTGTTGTAATGGAGGACAGGCGGGCAGACAGATGCCCCCACTAACCCCATGCTGAGCATACTGGCTTCAGTAGAGAGAGAGAGACACAGAGAGAGAGAGAGAGAGACAGAGAGAGAGAGAAGGAGGGAGTTGGGGCAGAGAGAAAGAGAGATGTCATATCTTGCAAAATAAAGTATTGTAAAGCTCCTGATGAAAACAAGGTAAAGCAAACCATGAGAGCCATTTGCACATTTTGACTACCAGGCTTTATGCTTGTATGAGTACGGCTGTTTCTGTGTCTGTGTGAAACTGTGTGTCTGCTTGGTGTGTTTGTCTTTGTCTGTGTCTCTCTCTGTGTGTGTGTGTGTGTATTTGTGTATGTGTATGTGTATGTGTGTGTGTGTGTGTGTGTGTGCTCTTCCTTAAAATGGGGGAGTCTGCATGAACAGAGTGGGGCTCTACTGGTAATGCCATGGTGACAGACCCATCTGTTACCGCCCAAACAAAAAGAGTGGAGCTCTTCACCCCACTCCGCCAATCTCTTTCATTCTCTCTCTCTGTTTTTTTTCTCTCTCTCTCTCCTTTATTATTTGCTCCCTAGGACACCATATTTCCCCTCATTTATGAGAGTATTACTATCTTGCTTTTTCTCCTGTGTGGTCAGTCATGGTGGCGTAACTCGTTCCCTGTGTTTCTCTCTCTCATTTCTCTCTGTCTCTATTTCTGTGCTTCTTGCACTTCTCCTCCTCCCCCTCGTATATCCTTTACTTCCCCCTCCTTCTTTATGTTACACTCTCATCCCTCCCTTCTCCCTTAATATTACTTCTCTCTCTTTCTCTCTCTCTCTTTGTGTAGTCCATAGTGTTTGTCCCTCGCTCCCACAAGTATCTCTCTACTTGAAAAATCTTGAGCTGTGAAAGAACGTCTCTCCTGAGAGTGAAATGTAGGAAGAGAAGAGAGCTGGAGAGAGATGGAGGGAGAGAGATAGATAGAGAGAGAGAGAATCCCCGTGACAGCGACTGCTGCTGCAGTACCGTCTATACTTGATTCAGTCCAGACAGCTGATCTCTCGTTCCCTGACAGAGGTGGAGAGAGAGACAGACTCACAATTTATTCACTGGACTCCATGGAGACTGTGTGTGCACCTCGTCTCTCACGTGTGACATTCTGTGGATGTATGGGGCTTTTAGCAGCCTACTGTGATGCACTGCCCCCCCCCCCACACACACACACACACACACACATTCTCTCTCCCGAGGCCTCTTTCGATCGAACTTGCTCCATCCTGTGTTAGCCTCAGTATCTCTCCTGCATTCTGAGTTTCATAAGCTAGACTCAGGTAAAAATGTCAGCGTTCGTGTCTGCCTGAGACAGTTTCCGCTGAAGCCCACGGCCAAAGGATGGAGTGGACGAAGGAAGGGACGTGTTCAGCTCTGTGTTGTTTGTGTGCTGAGGGTCCTTGGGGACAGGCGTCAGGAGGAGACATCTTAAGGATGTGCTGTGCTCACTGTCCCAGAGCAGCAGCCACGTCCCTCTCTCTCTCTCTCTCCCCCTCTCTCTCTCTCTCTCCCTCTTTCTCTCACTCTGTCCCCCCCAGCTGCCCTGCAGTACTTTTCCACAGCAGCAGCACACCTTCAGGCTCTCTCCAAACTCACACTCTTTGCCTGTATATTTGTCTGCAAGTCAATCAATCAATCAATCAATTAATCTATCTATCTATCCATGTTAGTATTGAACATCCAGCCTTATCTGAAGTTTTACGCCACGAAACTCTTCTTTTGACCCCCCTCCCTGTGTTCTCTCTCTCTCTGTCTCTCTCTCTCTCTATCTGAATAATCCTCATGTTCTCCCAACTGCAGACTTTTTTTAAAGAAAAAAAGAAAGAAGTGAAAGATACTTTTTTAGTTACATTTCCTCAGCGCAGTGTGAGAAATGGTCCTCAGCTCATTTATTTTCACTTTGGTCTTTTCATCTCCTCAAACTCTCTATTGCTCTCTCTCTCTCTCTCTCTCTCTCTCTCTTTCCCCTCTGTTTCCCTCTCTTGCTTTCAGAAGCCTTTGATCTTGTACATATCTTCCTCCAAGCCAGTGTACCTGCCACACCTCTATCATCCTGTCCTCTGATCCCTCTCTCCCTTCTCCCTTTCTCTCTGTCTCTGCCTCTCCAACTTCTCTTATCCGTCATCTCCCTCACTCTGTTCTTCTGCAGGACGGTGTCACACTCTCTGCCACTCTGTACACCCCCCACCATCCACATTCATCATATATGCCAACCACATCTGACCTCGGCCAGGGAGCGCATATTTCTGTACGCACACAGAGATTCATAAACAAATACACACACAAACACACACACACACACACACACACACACACACACACACATATATATATATAATCCTAAGCAAAGGCATGAACATATTCTGCACACACACACATACACAGTGCAAACATACATGCCCACATACACAGATACAAGCATACACACACACACACACACACACACACACACACACACGGACGGGCATAGACAGACGGACACACAGTATAGATGCGGGTTGAGATAAAAGCAATGGTATGTTTAGCCCTCACCCTGTTTCCCTAAAGAGGGAGAGAAACAGCATTGGAAAACAATCACAGTGAAACAGTGAAACAGTGTTTAAAAATAAATCCAGCCACATGTACAGAAGAGTAAAGAAACACACACACACACACGCGGGGCTGAGAGAGAGTGGACATGCCTTGGAAGGGAGCATTTCCCATTCTGCAACGCGACACACCTGCCTTGTGCTGGTCGATTCTTCTTCTTCTTCTCCTCCTCCTCCTCCTCCTCTCCTCTTTCTCCTCCTCTCTTCCCTCTGTCCTTTTATCCTTCTCCTCCTCCTCCTACTTCTTCTCCTTCTTTTTCCTCTTCGTCTTCTTCCTTCACGCTGCTTTTGCTTCTCTCAGCATCTCGTCTGTTTTCATCCTCTGTTTTTCTCCCCGTCTCTTTCCCTCTCTCTCTCTCTCCCTCCTCTCCTTCCCTCTATTTCTCCCTGATGGTTAGAGCCGGTCTGTCGAGATTCTGCTGGCCAGCACTCTCCACAGTGGGGATGGTAGTGAAGCTCTGCCTATCCGCATGGCTCTCTTCGCTAAATACGCTCATAAGATATTAATGTATACCCCGCCACCAACAAG
This sequence comes from Tenualosa thibaudeaui, assembly GCA_027481765.1. Taxonomy (NCBI): domain Eukaryota; kingdom Metazoa; phylum Chordata; class Actinopteri; order Clupeiformes; family Clupeidae; genus Tenualosa; species Tenualosa thibaudeaui. The sequence goes on from JAIFZK010000002.1 coordinate 9,955,984, forward strand.
CGACCCCCCCTTCTCTTAAAGGTAAAGCGACCCATGAAGCTGAACATGGTTAGTGGTGGCTTATACTACATGGAACAAACTACTGGTGTAAGAAGAAGGGGGTGGAGGAGAGAGGAAGAGAGTGCCCACAGTTTAGGCTGGAGAGCAGTTGGTTAAATAGAGTTAAAAGTAAGGAGTTACAGTTACAGAATGAAAATGATTGTATGTATGCATGATGTTTGTGAAATAGAGTGAGACTCAGGGGATGGGTTATGAAGGTCATGAGGCACCCTTACCTGGCAAACAGAGATGACCTAATTTTAAATAAGTGTGTGAGTGTGTTTGTGTGTGTGTGTGTGTGTGTGTGTGTGAGAGAGAGAGAGAGAGAGAGAGAGAGAAAGATTGGGCAGTCCCAGATCAATGTAACACACCGGCACATAAAAGATTCATCTACCTGGGTCCACGTCTACAGCATGGAAATACAGCTACACTGACCCAATCACTCTGTGAATCACCCACCTTTATCTCCAACCAACGCCCCCCCCCCCCCAAAAAAAAAAAACAGCCACACATCTGAAATGCAGTCCATGCACAGTCCTCAAACCCACAGCCGTAACTAACCCTTACAGTCCTGTCCAAGTAAGCTTTCTTTCCACCAGTAATATGATCTAGTCATGTGGACAGTGTGCAGTGCACACCTTAGACATGCTGACTGTAACTCCATCTAATGGACCATGTCATAAATAAACAAGAAGGCTCCTAGTCCGCTCTAAGGGAAGGATCCCTCTGTGTTGTTGCCCAGGTGATGGAAGCCTTTACAAGATCTGAGTGAATTTGTTTTTATTTTTATTTTTCTATTATCATGTTTTTATTTTTAAATGCATTTGGCATTAATGTCCAGGTGTTATTGAGAACACCTTAAAGAGCCGGTCCACATGGACCAGTTCAGGCTAGTGATTTGTTTAAGGGTACAACAATGGCAACCATGACTTCCTGACACTGGGAAATTTACATACATAACCTCTAGACTATCACATTTGATTAAATTGGATCACATTCAATTAGATTTGATTGAACAGTTCATTAATTGATCCTAAAGAAAACGTGGGATCCCAAGGGAAATTTAGGATTGCGCAAAGAAGCTGGGTGAGAAGGGAGAGGTGTCACGGTCCATTAGAAGTTTGATTGTGTGTCCATGTTATTGCTTTGGTTGTCACTTTAAGGGGGGTCAAGTGAATGTCATTCAGGCAGCGTGTGGGTGGGTAAGTTAGCAAGCCAGGCTACAGATCTGTAGCGTGCATGTGTGTGTGTGTTTGTGTGTGTGTATGTCAGTCAGAGAGAGGGGCATGGATATGGATGGTGGGGTGAATTGGAGAGAGAGAGAGAGATTGTATGTCAGTGAGTCCAGCTGGGAATTTGGGTTAGTGTGTGTGAGAGAATGTGTGGTGGGGCATGTGGATATTGTGTGATTTTGTGTGTGTGTGTGAGAGAGAGAGAGAGAGAGTGAGTGAGAGAGAGAGAGAACTGTAAATGAGACTGTATATGTATGTGTGTGAAAGGATGTGAGAGGCCAGGCCATGTCTCTGTGTGTGTGTGTGTGTGTGTGTGTGTGTGTGCCTGTGTGTTTGTGTTTCTGTAGGTTTGAATGTTTTTACAGTTTGTGGGCAGAGGTGCTTGTATGTAGGTTTCTGTACACAGCAAGAGTGATATATACTGTATTGCACTGTGTGTGTGAGTGTGCGTGTGGCATAGAGACATGTACTGCTACAGCATTGGCAGTGTTGGGGTGTAATGGACTACATGTACTGGCGTTGCATATTCAGATTACAATAATTGAGTAACTTTATTCCATTACAATTACAGTCACAGTCATAGTCACACACAGAATACACAGTCACAGTCACAGTCACAGAATACAGTTACTTTGTTAAAACTGATGGATTAGAATTACAGTTTCAAATTGGACCCGGCATGCAGGCACGCACATACTTTGGACTTTAACTTTGGAGTCCCGACACAGTGCGCACACAGGACAGACATTTACGCACCTTTGGCAAAATATCTTTTTTCTTTATTGTAATAACTCCAAATGAAACACGTCTCAGCTGTTTGCACTGACTGTTCGTGTGTGTGTGTGTTCGAGAGAATGTGTGGTGGGGCATGTGGATATTGTGTGATTTTGTGTGTGTGAGAGAGAGAGAGTGAGCGAGAGAGAGAGAGAACATGCTTATGAAACTATAACTTCTAAACCTCATAACTTCTAAACCTCATAATCATAGCGAATGGATTGAAACAAAAAGCTTACTTTAGTTGTGCTTGAACAGTGTATCTCTTCTAGACACCTCAATGATAAATCAGTATTACAGAATCAGCGACGTTTGCAGTGACTCAATACCACATAAGTGTGCACATCTCTTGGCGAAGACATTACTAAAGACCTATAATGACAAGCTTGTCTTGAAATGCACAGGGCTAAGCCATCATTTAATATTTCTTTGCATTATTTCAGATCGAATATAGAAATATGGCATACAAATGATTTTATTTTGCTGTAGTTGTTTGCATTCAAATGTTTGCAATGAATAAGCATTTGGGGCGTGCACCACCTACCAAATAACCAGGAGCAGCCCTGTGACTGAAAAATTAAAGTGATCCAAAGTATTCCGATTACATTACGATGTAACAGATTACATTATAAAATACATTAGGGCATGTATTCTGTAATCTGTACTGGAATACATTTGAAAAGTAACCTTCCCAACACTGAGCATTGGTCAACATTTTTCCTCTTGGGTAGTTATAGTCAAGATTTCATGTTCCTGTCTGTGATAATGGCTAACTTACATTAAACAGTGCAGTTGCTCTGCTCGAATGGTCACAGTGAAACTTCAGTGTGACCCAGCTCCTCTGAAAGGACATGTTCACAGTACAGTTTGATATATAAGCTACTGCTATATAAAGCAAAGCACTTCTTCCCCTATCCCCTTTCTTTCCCTTGGGCAAGTACACATCTGGTATTTTCAGTTAGCATATTTTCCTAAATATTAGCCAAGGTTTACACATTGATTTTGAAAAATGTCTTCCGTAATGAGATTAATACATGGGAATGATTTTCTTTTCTCCATTCTTTTTTTTATTAAATCATGATATGTGATGCCTTATAATATAATGCTAAGTTGTGGTTCATACACCTTAGAGGCCAGGTAATGTGTGTGTGTGTGTGCGTGTGCGTGTGTGTGTGAGAAAGAGAGAGATTTCACCTGTTTGGAAAAGAGACTGTTCGTGTGTTCATGTTTAGATAATATTTGTCTGTATTTGTGTGTTGATGTACTTGTTTATCAGTCATCACACCAGTGACAAATTCCACACTGGATAGACACACACCACACACAGACCACACACACCACCACAAACATGACCTTTACCCTGGGGACTCTCCTGACATCAAACACACACACACACACACAAACACACACACACACACACACACAAACAGGCACATAAAATGCATACACACGCACACACTAACATGCACATGAACACAAACGCACACAAACATACACACACATACCAGACCAACTGCACACATGACCGTGACATGCCCAGTCAGTCACACTTTGAACACAAACGCACACAAACATACACACACATACCAGACCAACTGCACACATGACCGTGACATGCCCAGTCATTTTTTTTTCAGTTACGCTCACCAATAGCATTGACAGGGATAGGCAGACAAACAGATGCAGAATGAATTGACTGAAATGGATCGAATGACAGGACAGATGTGAGAGAGGAATGAAAGAGATTGTGTATCGCAAAGAGAGAGGATGGATGGATGGATGGAAGGATTATGGATGAAAGATAGAAAAAAGAAGATATGACAAAAGAAGAAAGGACAAAAGAGAAAGGTAGATACAGATACACAAGGTGGATGAAAGGAAGTAATAAGGTAAAGAGATTGTGTGTGTGTGTGTGTGCGTGTGTGTGTGTGCGTGTTTGTGTACATGTGTGTATGAGAGAGAGACATCTGGTGAGCCATCTAATGAAAAACGAACTTACCTCATTTATCTTAATCACACACACACCCACATACACACACCCACACACACATAGCACGTGAGTCCCACCCCACCCATGGAAACCTACTGTAGCTTTTCCATCATGTCTCCTTCAGCACCTTGTTGTAATACAGGATAGGCGGGCAGACAGATGCCCCCACTAACCCCATGCTGAGCGTACTGGCTTCAGTAGAGAGAGAGAGACAGAGAGAGAGACAGAGAGAGAGAGATAGAGAGACAGAGAGAGAGAAGGAAAGACCGAGAAGAGAAAGAAAGAGATGAAGCTGATAGACAGACTTAGATAGATAGAGAGAGAAACTGGCCTCTGGGCAACTGGGCAATTTGCTTAGAGGTTTACTCTGAGCAAAGCAACTGTACTCATCCCTGGGTAATGTTACATGGGTGTGTGTGTGTGTGTGTGTGTGTGTGTGTGTGTGTGTGTGTGTGTGTGGGAAGGGGGGGATAAGTGGACCCAGACTAACTTGGAGGGAGGGATGAAAAAAAGAAGGGAATGGATATTGACCTAGCTGCAAGAGAACAGAAATTGGAACAACCCAGAGAAGGAAGGGAGAGTGAATTCTGTGTATGTGTGTGCGTGTGTGTGTGTGTGTGTGGTATAGATGTGTGGTTGACAAAAAGCAAAAGACAACGATGAGGTGACATGTAGGAAGGAACATGTAGAAAGTTTGAATGAAAAAGGAAGAGCCACACAAGACAAACATGAGTTATTCTCCTCACACATTTCATTTCATATACTGTACAGTGGAAGGATTTGGGCTAATATAGCTCATTATATAGCTCATATAGCTCAAGACAGAGAGAGAGAGAGAGAGAGAGAGAGAAAAAAAACATGCGAGTAAGAGGGGGTAGTATCACGGTGGAAGGGGGGATGGAACGAAAGAGCACAAAGAGAAATGATAAAAGGAAAAGATTTTCCCAATCCCATCCTCATCTCTGTGCTCTACCCTGCAGCTCAGGAGAGGTACTAAGGCGTGAGCGCACACCTCACCTCTCACTAATTCTTTGTGTGCGTGTGTGCGTGTGTGCGTGTGTGCGTGCATGCGTGCGTGCGTGTGTGCGTGAGTGAGTGAGTGTGTGTATGTGTGTGAAAGAGAGACAGAGTTCTCTGAGTCACGACAGGCAAACTCCATCAGACCCATGCTTGCATAGTCTTCCAACATAGTCCAACATTTTTTATTAGCACACACACACATTTGACATTAACTAATTGGTTATTTACATGCAAATTGATAACATAATAGCTGTTTATTAGTCATTACATTTCACATATTAATACTTTATTCTATATGACCTTATTCTACCTATAATAGACAATTAACAAAGAATTTCTCCAATATAAACTCCTAATTACTGTTTATTCATAGTTAGTAAGTTGTATATGAATTATGATCTTAATATGCTTTGGTTAGTATAGGGCAGTAGTACAACAGGAACACGAAGTAATTCTCCTTCAGTAATAATTAGAGAAGATGATCTATTCATTGAAACAAAACCCAAAGCTACCCAATAGTGTCCAAATAAGTCCTAATTACGTCTTTTTGACTGAAAATAACTGTTCCTGAGAATAACTGTTCCTGTTGTACTACCACCTTATAAGCCCTTTACTGAGCAAAGCATATCATCATAATTCATATACACAAACTTACTTAGTAGTAATAAGCAGTAATTTGCAGGTAATACTGGAGAAGTTATTAGTTAATGGTCAATTATGGGTAGAAAAAGGTCATGCAGAATAAGGTATTAATGTATGGCTAATAAATGCTAGTACATCAATAATTGGATGTCAATAAGCAGTTAGTTAATGGTGAATATGTTTGTGCTAATATAAAGTGCTACCCATTTTTTATATACTATATACAGTATAGTGCCTTCATTTCATCATGCTGACTCTTTAACATAAAAATCCGATAATAGCCTACTGATTTCCCAAAAGTTAAAACTCTTGTCTAAGTAAAACAAACAAACAAACAAACAAACAAACAAACAAAAAACAAATCAACAGACTGTTAAAAAGCAACAAAACACAAGTGTGCCTGCCTTTTCAGAATTCCAACGTCATCTGGTTAGCAACTCTTTATGCTAATAAATCTGATCTGAACTCATTTGATAGACAGGAAGGAAGCAGAAGGGAGAGAGTGAGAGAGAGAGAGAAAGAGAGAGAGGGAGAGAGAGAGAGAGAATGACAGTTCTGTGTGATTCATTGCCTCTGTTTTGACACTCACTTGTTTGTGTTCTAGCTCTCCGGCTTTGGATGTGGATTTGAACACACACACATGCAAAGACACACACAAACACACGTCATATTAAAAAAAATGACATTTACGTCAGTCGTAACTCACATGGGTAGGTATGGTGTTGGAAGCAATGACAGTCATTGGTTGGAAGTCCTTGCAGCAATACTCAGAGGACACCACATACACATTCAAACACACACACACACATCTATAACCGTATAAAACACACATTACTCAAAACACAGTATAGAACAATAGTCAAGGTTCTTGCATTCATACCAAGCAGAGCTCAACTATACAGATACAACTATATTATCCATATTATTCGCGACTCAAAATCACTTGGAAGCAGAAGCTTACTGAAGCTCAAAATCACAGACACCACACACACACACACACAGAGAGAGAGACGTGTCACTGAAAGCGCTGACAGTTGTTTTAAGGTTGGTGATAGCAAGATGAGAGAGAAAGGCAGGGAGTAACCATCTGCGGGCTGGATAAGGACACCCTGCCTGAGAAGCACCCCTGGAAGTGTGCATGTGTGTGTGTGTACATGTGTGTGTGAGTGTGTGCTCGGGTGGGGGGTAAGTGTTCTGGAAGATACAGTATCTGGGGGTGTGGTTGTATGGGTGTGAGAGAGAAAGAGACACAGTGAGACAGAGAGAGGGAGAGAGAGAGAATATGTTTAGGGGGTGAGCACATCTGTGTGTGTGTGTGTGTGTGTGTGTGTGTGTGTGTGTGTGTGTGTGTTTGTAAAAGGCAGGCAGCAGTTGCCGTTCACAGGCTAGATGAAGGGCTTCCCTGTCTGGCTTCACAACCAGGGGGAGCTGCACACATCAGCCTCATATCAGGACCAAGGCCTCCCCATAGGAGGCATCATCCTGCAGAGAAATCACTGTCAACAGCAAGGTCATACGCTTTCACAAGATGACATGGGCCAATATATAACAAACTCATACATGCCTACAGTACAATGCCAAAGTCACATATAGGCCTATAGACTGTACAACTATGTATAGGCCTATATGATTGCATCTCTAAGCAATGCATAGGCCTACAGGGCTGTATCTCTGGCATGAATTGACTTCCCGATTGGCTGATTAAAGCCACTCAAATCTTTGAGATTTGAGGGTGTAGGATTTGTAAGGATATCAAGTGTCAGCCCTGACCTAGCTTACTCCACAAGGTATAGTAGTCCAACAAAAGTGGTAGCTGCTATGCTAACATCTGTTTATTCTCTGTATGTCTTCCAGTCTCCTGTCACTCCAGAGATACAAAAAAAAAAAAAACTCCAAGAGGCTGGATCCATAGCTTTGGTGATGGTCTTCTTCATAGTCTTCTTCACCTTGATAAAATAATAGCCCAAGTAATTTTTTGGGCAAAAAAAGCAAGTTCTAAAAAAAGCAAAGTGACAGTATGATACATATTTACAGTATATCTATGGAGGCCTTACCATCTGCCTTGGATAATGGCTGATTCCCTGAACCAGAGAACCTTTTAAGACTTAACTGGAATGAATTAGCCAATCATGAAGTTGATTCATGCCTCACAGTTGCTTGGGTTGTGGCCAATATGATGTCTCTGCACTGGTGTGTCAGCTGACCCACCTGTGAATGAGTACCAGCTTTGACATGTAAGCACCTTGTGATGGACTGATGTCGCATCCAGAGGGAAGTGTATGGCTGAATGCCAATGTCCCCCCTGAGCCCTGAACTTAACTGGCATGAATCACCCAATCATGAAGTCATTTAGGATACAGGCAAAGACTTACCAGCTTGGCACCACATACATCAGATATAAACACCAATTAGCTAACAATGCCTTGAGAAGCATTAACTATTAGCACATCTCTCTACAGCTGGCAACAGATGTGGCAGCTATAAACAACAGGTGGCACAGCTACGGCTCTCCTTCTCCCTTCCTCTCCATTTTTCCCTCTTGGGTTTCACCTGGATGCTTTGGCTCCCAGACATAGTAAGCATAAGGAGCTCTCGAATCACACTTACACTGCACACACACACACACACACATACACACAGCAGTAGCCATAGCAACGCTTCCATGGAGACCCTGACAACTGAGGATGCCAGTCCTGTCAGAATTACTGAGGCATTGGGCCGGCAATGTACACCCCAGAGAATGCTGGGAAAAAAGGGTCATGCCCTAGGAGGATGTCAGCTGACCAAACATTATCATGCTGAGCATGAGATGGAGCCTCTAGCCCTGAGCTTCAGGGCAGCGGGAATGTCTGCAGTGCTATAGTGCCAGGGGTTCTGGTGTGTGTGTGTGTGTGTGTGTGTTGAGGAAGGGAGTGTAGTTCTGCACTCTCATCCTCGACTTCAAGATAATTTGGATGAGTCAAGGATGAATGGGAACCGTAGAGACAAAACGTTGTGACCACTGAACTTGGCCAGGGTTATTGTTCCAAAATGGGGAAATCGTGGTTTGAAATGAGATTTGTGGTTGCAAATCAAGATGAGTGGTTCAGATAAGTTCTCAAGTAAGGATATTCAAAACAAAAACCATTCATGGTTACAAATAAGGCCTATTTCAAGTTATTGAACATATTGACCTTTAAGAAAAAAGAGAAAGATAGACTATAAGAAAGAGAGGGAGAGAGAATCAGAATATTGAAAATGAACTCTATGACCTTTGCTCTCAGTAGTCTGTTTTGTGACAAACTAAACGCCTTGAAGGTTTTTTGAAGCCAAAAGTGCCCAAATGTGTCTCCACCCTCACCAACAGATTGAAAAAATCAGTTTTTTGGAAGTAAAAATGCGCGCGTGCGCGCGCACACACACACACACAGGTTGAACAAATCTACTCAACCCTAACCTACTGTCAAATGTGCAAGGAAACAAAGCCTGTCCCCAGGCTAAAAGATCAGAAAAAGTCTTTATTTTTATGTTCTTTGCTTTTCACAAAAGATTTAGTTTGCATATCTTAGAAAAGCCTCTCATCTCATCTACTTCACAGTGGAACTGAAAATAAACTGGGGATGCATTTTGCATACTGGCCGTCACTTTAGACATTTCACAGAAAACAAAACAAAACAGTGGCTGTATCCTTTATTTCCCTTTAAGAATCATATGGGCGAGTCGTTAAACACTTAAGTGCTAAAAAAAACATTTTGTATATTACATTTTCACAACATTACATATTAGTTATCTCTGTCATTCTGCCACACACATATACAATTTATACACAGGATATTGTATCTGGACAACTCCTATCAATCTGTTCATATGTCCAAAAATGCTGTGCAAAATATGCATTTCAGAGGCCTCTGCAGTAGCACCTCATTGCTGAGTTCATACCCACTACTGCTTTTGTCTTTAATCAAGCCAGGTGTCTTAGCGCCCCCTGTTGGTGGAAATGGTAAACTGAAAGAAAGCTTTAAAAGGCAAGCCACAGGACGGCTGTAGATCTTCTTCAGTGATGGATGGATCTTTCTCTCCACTGGTTCACCTGTATATGCACATGTTAACTAAACACATGATGTCGGAAAACCTGCTCGGTGACAGATTCATTCGTTATCATTATTCTCCAATGTGTGAGCTCGGCTCAGTCAGTGAATCAGTCAGGGCATCAGGATGAAACTTTCAGGCATGTCGGTGGGATATCTCCTATAATGTAGGGCACTATAGCAAGGTTACTAGCACAAGGGCTTAAAATCAGGGGTTTAGAGGGTTTTGCAAGTGCTTTCATCAAGTTATTTAGGTGAACAGTTGGCCAGTGGCCAGTGTAGTGGACTCCTTATCTCTGTGTAATTCATACACTATGGAAATAGTGGGGCAGATATTGCATAGATGGGAGGTAGAGTATGGTGGTTGAGGTGGGGTGGGGGGTGGTGGTGGTGGTGGTGGTGTGGGGGGAGGGGTTCTGGGGTAGAGAAGGGAGGCAGTTAAATTAAAGAAAGGCTGTGGAATGGGGTTGTAGGGTCCGTGGGTAGGGTAGGAGTGTGTGTGTGTGTGTGTGTGTGTGTGTGTGTGTGAGTGTTTTCAGAGGGCGACGCGCACACAGGGGTGTTTGAGGTGGACTGGCAGGATGCCACGGTTGATCTGGTGGAATTCTACTAACTGCAGCAGGTCTATGAAGACTGTCTCACCGTCGTCCATAGTATAGTATTTTCTCCCTCCCTTCTCACACTGGGGAACACACACACACACACACACACACACACACACACACACACACACACGCAGATTAATTAAACATACAAATATAAATACATGAGTGTGGAAAGTATAAGCAACCCAAAACATTCAGTGGTCTGTTCACTATTCTAATAGTTTTCACATGAATTGTTTAGTGAGTGACTCACAGGGATGAGGAGGTAATGCTTGGTCTTGAGTTTGTAACAGAGGGAAAGAACAAAACACTGGGCATGCTGCTGGCTCTCACGAATCAGGAACATCCTACACACACACACACACACACGCGCACATGGAGGAGGGGCGGAGAGAGTGAAAATAAAAAATTAGGAGGAAAAAAGGAAAACATAAAAGAGAGCGAGAGAGAAAGAGAAAGTGAGAGGGGAGAGAGAGAGAGAGAGAGATACTTTTAAATGGTCAGTGTCACTCAGTAACACCCAGCTGAAAATCTTCATGAGTTAGGTACAGTCATGTGCTAATTGAATTCGCACACACATTTAAATCCTTTTTTGATCAATTAACATGCCAATTCTCACCCCAATTCACAGTCCCAAGAAAAGCTCAATTTGCTGCCATCTGCTCAGAAACTAGAGGAAGTTATTCCCCACTGCATCTTCTGAAACCCATACCTTTTCTTTCACACAGAAAACCGCCAAGCTCTTTGCCAAACTCCATGCTCCAGGAGTTGTGTTTTTTTTTTAAGTCTAAATAATTAACCCTTCAGGGAAAGAAGTTTAAGTTACATAGTATATAAGTTTTCATTTAACATTTTATCAGGGCCTTCAAAGAGACTGTGAGTTGCTGTCATCGTCTGCAGAGGCAGGATGTAAAATTGATGCACTGCTACTAATAATGGGAGAGAGGAGGAGAAAGGGATGAACAGACGGAGGTATAGAGGAAAGAAGAGGGAATGGAGGGAAGGATTTAGGCAGAGGGAGGAGGCTAAAAATAGAAAAGGGGGGATAAGCGGAGAGGTAGAGAGAGGAGGCAGGGGGATGAGAGGAATGGGGAGAAGAGTAGAGATAGAGTATTTTACACCAGAAGAGAAGAGATGCTGAGAAATGC